>CM053788.1:588071808-588226808 GCA_028749045.1 Cupressus sempervirens
GATCACAGTTTAAGAAAAAGGTTCTCTACATATCATCTTAAGTTTAAAAACTCTTGTGGAGGAATACATCATTAAGATTTTTAAACTTTCATTATTAAGTTGATATCGTCAAAAGTTATGTTATTACATTAACTTACAACAATATGTGAAAAATTATTTAGATAACAATGTAAATGAATTCAGGTTTAGGATTAATTAAAATATCTAATCAAATAAAATCTACATTTAAATTTACTTTAAGTAGCCAATTAACCGTTAAAAATAAAACTAATTAATACTCAAAAATTAAACTATCTTTAATACTAAAACTATCTAAACTTTAACTAATCATTAAATTTTAACTTTCCAAGTTAATTAAATAACTAAATTAACCTAAAAACTAAACTAACTAAATCTAATATAATCTAACCTAACATCCTACTAAAATCAAATAACTAATACTATTACAAAACAAATAAACTACACTTAAAATTTTAATATTAAACTAATCCTAAATCTAACTTAATTACATGTTCAACTAACTTTAGTGTAAAACTCAATAATTTTTTTTAAAAAGAAATAAAACCTACTAAAACTTTAATTAAAAACTATTACTAAACTATAAAACTAACTTAAATTTAAAACTAACAACTAAAAAATTTAATAAATAACAATAGCAAAACTAATATAACATTAACACTAACATACTTACTAACCACACCCCCCATACTAACACCCTACACTACTCCCTACACCCTAATCCCCCCCTCCCCCCCCTGTGCTTCCCAATGTCCAGTGCAATGTCCAACCGACTGTCCCTTCATTAGTCTTGTCCCCACCCTCCCTACCTATCATGTCAAGGGTAAGGGCCAAGATGATTCCCAATGGAGAAAATGCAAGCCTTTTTTTAAAAAGAAACATGGCCATCTTGTATCAAGTCCTCCATAAATGCATAAGGTGAGTGCTCCAATAGAGATGATGAGGATAGGGTGATGTCACCCCATCATCATTACATTTTCATTTAAAAAGATTTTCCAAGCCATAAAGGAGTTGCGCCCAGGAAGGAAAAGAAAAGGCAACAATAAAGACAAAGTTTTATAGGTAAGTGTTAGGATATTTAATTTAGCTATAATTTCTTTCTCTCTTCTTTTGATATTTATTTTGTTATTTTTTTTCATTTTAAATATAATTTTCAATAAAGCAAAAAGGATAATAAGGGAATCTTTTAGATTATCTGTTACCAAAAAGGTAACAATTCTATTTCTCATACAAAAGACAGAGAGTTTTTACTGTCTTTGAAACATTTTTTATTTTCAAATTTTTTTCTAAGTATAGATTTACAAGGTAATGTATATTTTTTTTCAAGGTGTATATTATTTGAATGGATTTAAAACATGGAGTTAATAATTGTGTCATAGTAATACATGATTAATTTATCTCCTAAACAACTTGAATTGAACTATCAACCATAACCATTTTTCTTTCCTTGACATAATTTTCATTTTTAACATAAAAAAGAAACTTGAAAATTTTGCTTAATCAAACCATCATCATATCATCTTTTTTCTGATGTGCATCCATCTTATGAAAAATTACGATTAAATCACATGATAAGCAATTATACTCAATCACCATTTTATTGGCAAACCTAATCAAAGGCTCAGCCGGAAAAGAACCAGGAAGAAAACTCGGCTTCATTGCCATTACAAAAAAGTTTTAAAATACAAATTACATAGGATTTCAATCCCAAAATTACAACAATTTAATTGAATTTCCTTCATGACCCTCATCAAGGGTTCCATATCAATTTCTGCAACACATTTCTAAGAACCGTGGAGGGAACAAAATCTGATCAGGTGACAACAAGCATGACCAAGAGACAAATCAAACATGCATATTCATACAAGGTTTTCACAATAGGATTCACAATGAATCAAAACTAGGGAAAGGTTGATTTTTCCAATAGGAGATGTCAGACACAACACCAAACCAAGTGCCCAATTAGGGCTATAAATCAAGAACTTCCATTCTTCCATTCTTTCATGACAAAACTCATATGTGGTTTGTGCTAACAGGTAGGGGCCCATAACACCCTACCCTCTCTCCCTCTTCTCATCCTGAGAAGAGACTCTACACTATTGGAGTCAAACTAAAAGGACCTTTCCCAAAATTGGTCACTTCTGTCCTATCCAAGGGTGAGTAATACCAAAACACCCATACAAGAAAACTTCAAAATTCAAACATAAACAAGAAGAAAAGCATTCAAGAACATGGTTTTCAATCCTTCCCAACATACCCAACATACATACAAGCATCCAAACAACAACAAGTAGCATAAGCATGAAATAAGCATGAAAATCTAAACAAGGGAGATGAAGCACTCCTACCTTCACAAAGAGGTAATGGAAAATGAACAAATTTGAGTAGAGCTTTTCGCTTCCTTCCTTCACTCTTAAAAGACTCCTCTCTAAAAGTAGAGATTGGGTAACAACCTAAACCACTCCAAGAAGGGCCGCTAAACAAGCCTCAAACTCAACCACCAAAAAGAGCAATAAATTCTCCCATCCACCTACAAATCTAGAAGTTCCTAACTCAACCCATACTATGGTTAACCATAAAGTGGAGTTGAGGTGATGCAACTCATGGTAGCCATAGTCAATTTTCGCACAAAGGCAAAAAGAGACTTTTTGAGTGATCTCAAAAGTCAATAAAAGGGGCTTAGGGGTTGGAAAATACCCCCTACCCATACCCATACCCTTTGGGTATAAATATATCATGTTTTAAAGCCTTAGGAATAGGTTTGGAACCAAACAAAAGCTAGGAATTAATTTAGGATCATCTAACAACTCTAAAAATATAGATTAAGCACTAATCCAAATTAAGGGTGACTAAACTCAATTAAGAACCAAATTAGCAAAAAGGTACTAACTTAATCTGACTTAGGTCCAAGGGTTACACACCTAACCCTAACTAGCATGCTGAAGAGCATAAATAATTCATGAGTGTCAAGCAACACTAAAAGAACATAGTTACGAACATTAACATTTACTAAACAGAAAACGACACATTCACACATCTCACAATAAAATACTTGAATTATGAACAACAAGGTTTCCACAATTAGCACATAGGGATCAGTTTTGTTCCTTTGTTGATTGTCTCGGCTAAAATATCTGCACACTCATTGCACACATCAGTAGTCCCATAAAATCACATGCACATAAGTATATACGTATCAAGAAATCACATAAATTAAAACATACATCTATAAATTAGTCAGGTTTTCTCTCAATTCGTAACCATTAAAATCTCTTAATCCAAGTGTTAATTTTACATTCTACTTAATTCATCAACATACATAATACATAACACATTAAATGACAAACATCAAATATCTAGAAGTAACATCACATAGCATGAAATAATATAATATGTTCAAACCATCAGATAATGTCTTGACATCTTGAGTCATGAGTATCAAAACAATATTAATGTAACAACTAAGGCTACGAAGGGTCGGGGCGAGGCCTCAAACTTGTAGTTTCAAGCATAAAAATTGAATGTTAGAGTTTAAGAATATTGTAGTCCTCAATTGTAATAGATCAAATAAGTATAAGAGGAGCTAGGTCTATTATTCAAATAAATATTAAACTAGTTTTGAGAATGACACTTCCATTGAAGACCTAGATAAACCATTATAGTAAGATAATCATCGATCAATGCTTTGTGTAGTATTTGTTAGATCCAATTCCCAATAAGATGATTTGTCAAAAAATTTTCCTTTGAGTGACTTGAGATTTCTCAAACTTCACTCTTTTGTCCATCTCATAAGAAGGTCTAATGTCATGAAAGCTTATTTAATTATTGGAATCATTTTTTTGTCATTTTATTTTATTTTATCTCATGTTACTCTGTATCTAGACTTGGTTTTAGAAATGTGAGGGAATATAAATTGGCTATATCCAATTATGTATGAGAAATGAAAAAATTTGGAGACCATGTGGAGTCTTCTCATGGTCACCTTATTCTTTACATGGAAATCCTCAATGGTGTATATGTCCTAGTCACATAAGTATTTTTTGATCAATGGAACAATGATGTTGTAAATGGTTATAGGATGGAAATGGTTTTCATTAAGGATATTTTTATTTCATATCTGACATATACAAGCAAGGGAAATAATTTTATAGGTATAAGAAGTCAACAATAGAGGAAGTGGACATTGTTTTCCTCCTGAAGAGAGGGAGAAAGATATTAGAACTATGAATGGGAGCGACGAACACACTTAATTGGTCAAGCCATCATCATTGATTGGATGGGTTATTATGAGGTATGCTACATTAGATAAGAAATTTTGGTGCCTCTTCAACAACCATTTCATTATTTGAAACCACATTAGACATGATACGTGTATTTTTATTCCCTTTTATTTGGCTTCTTCTTTAAGTTACTAAGTAGGGGCCAATTAAAAGAATCTCTAGGGTCCTATTTTACTTGAAGCATTGATTTTATCATTATTAATAATAGAAAGAGAAAATTTCATTCATGTATCAAAAAATTCATCTCAAATTTTTTGTATATAACATAAGAAAAATGCTATTGTGCATTATGATTAGGAGGGATTGGACTATGATGATTTTGATTCAAAAGGTGATGTTTCTTATCATGTTTAAAAGAAGAAACATAAAACCCCATTCCCTACAATCACCATTCTCTCTTCCTCTCATGGAAGGAAGGTTTTTATTTTGTGAGGAAGAGGAATTTTATTATACCCCATCACAAGATTATGTTACCAATCTATTCGAGCATAAGGCTAACTCTAAAAGGAAGACATCCATTAACAATGGTAAATTAAAATTAAGTGTTAAAGATCATGGGTCACCATTTACTACTATAAAATCCCTACTTAAGAAGAAGACTATTGGAATTAGTTATTAAATAATATATTTTCATTGATGTTTACACAAATTTTAGTATTCATTGAGCAATATAGAGTTTGTAATATTAACCTTGTATATCTTACTATTGACTAAGAATTTAGGTAATGAAGACTTTCCAATACTAACTGAGCAATTGGTTAATGAAAGGATTCTTTCTTGTAGTATTGACTGAGTGCTTGGGTATCAAAAGAGTTTAGTATTGACTAAGTGGTCAACCAATGAAGAATTCATAGTGTTAACTAAGTATTTTGTTCTAGTTTTGACTGATTGATAGTAGATTGAAATTACAAAATGTTTTATTAAGGATGACTATTTGAATGTTTACTGATGTTCTATAAGGATTTTCAAGTTGACTTTTCCTAGCCTATGGTATATAAGAAAGGTCAAGTTGCAAGGATAAGAAATGTGTTAAGATTAAAATGAAATAGATGGATATGTGAGTGAAGGAAAGGAAGAGTAGAAAAGTGTGAAAGTTAAGTTACAAAGAAACATCTAATCAAGAATGATCTAGAGGTCAAGCTAGAATAAAGATTTGAATCAAAAAATAAAGTTTCTTCTTAAATCGGGTCAAATTACTAGTGCTTTCTAATCATTGTAGTAGTAATGAAATCTCTTAACATAGTTGACTTAAAATTCATTTTATAAATCCTCTAGTAAGATTAAATTTCTAGATAGAAGTGTTTAAAGACCACTGACCAATGTTGGATACAATTGTTCAATTGTGTGTTGTCTTTGATGTTATACAAATGTCATATTAGTTATCAGATAGAGTCTACCAAGCTCAGATGGTTAGCAAAGCAAAAGATAAAGTCTACCAAGCTTAGTTGGTCAGCAAAGAAAAAGATAGAGTCTACTGCACTTAGTTTGTTAGAAAAGTGAGTTACAAAGTCTACCAAGCATTCCTGAATATACTTTGTGAAAATAGTTTCTATAGAGCTCACTCGGGTGTTGAAGGTTTTTGTGGTGAAAGTTAGTTTCTACCGAGCTCACAAGGTCAACAAAGGAAAGTTAGTGTTTACCGAGTTCACTCAGTCTCCAAAGGATTTTGTAGGATTCCCAGTAGTTACTGAGCATTAGTTGGTCAACATTCAAAATCATTTCTTAAGCAATGTTTACCGAGAAGTGTCAGCCAATGAAGGATTTCATTGTTTTGGGAAATAACATTTAATTGTTTCATGTAATAATTGTAGCCAAATGATGTAATGATTATTGAAAATTGTAACTTGTAAATGAGCTAACTTGACAATTTGTATGGTATAAATAAAAGGTCAAGTTGTGAATTCTAATTACAATGAGTGAGCATGTAAGTGAGTTGATTGTGTGAAGAGGAAAGTGTGAGCAAATTTTGAAGAAGGATCAGATATCCTTAAGGAGCAACAAAGGTGTATTTGATCTAAGAGGATCTAGTGAAGTCAAATAGAGATCTATATCAACTAAGTTCAGTTGCATCTCATTTAGGTCAACTCATTGTTACTTTCTCACAATTGTAATAGTGATTTCTAAATCTCTTAACAGAGTTGGTCTAAGAGCCATTTTGTAAATCCTCTAACAAGGTGGACAATTCTATTGAATTGCTCTAAATTCCTCTAGTAAGGCCACTCCTAGCAGAGTGATTAAATCCTCTAACAAGGTCACACCTAATAGTGTGTTTTGTAACCTTTAATAGGGTTGGCTCCTAACAGGGCTCACTTCAGAAGAGTGAAAATTAGTAGTTATTTACTTGGTGGTTTTTCCCATATTGGGTTTCCATGTTAAATCTAGCATCTTTTGTGTTCATCTTATTTCCTTTTGCATGCATGTTAATAATTGTGAATGCTTAAAGATCAATAAAAGTTAACATACAATACATCTACTGAGTTACAACATTTTTTTGTGTGGCTACTGAGTGATAGTAGAAACTAGTTATTTAAGACATATGATGGATCTATGGATTTTTTTTTAGTGTAATTGATTCACCCCCCCTCTCAGTTACTCTATCTATATTTCCAACAATTGGTATCAAAGCTTTTGGTGCTTGTAGTAAGGATTTCAAAGATCTAAGCTAAATATCAAGATGTCTTAGAAGAGGGAAATTCTAAGACTTAACAGGGATAACTTTCAGCATCACAAGGTCTCATGAGACTCCATCTGGCTTCCATTGGAGATACAAGATTAAAATATGTTGATGAAGCATATGTAACTCCTTTTGGTACACTATCTATCAATGACATTTCTGAGAATAAGACTCATAACACCATGATGATAAGCATTGCATCTTCCCTAAGCTATGAAGAATTTGATGATGTCAAGGACTACAAAACTTCCTTTGAAATGTGGAACAAGCTTAAGGATATTTATGGAGGTGATGATAATGTGAGAAGAGCCAAAGTAGAAAGTCTAAGAGAATAATTTGATCAGATGAGAATGAGAGAGGATGAAAACATTTCCAAATACGTTGAAAGAGTCAAAGTAGTAGTCAGTGCAATCAAGACTTTTGGAGGAGACATCGAGGAGGAAACAATTGTAAGTAGAGTTCTTAGAACATTACTTCCCATTTATGCAATTAGAGTTTCTGCAATTCAAGAAAGAAGATGTGAAGAAAATCATAAGATAAATTTAGAGGCCATAGTAGGAAGATTGACTACATATGAGCTAGATAACTATGACAACTATATTCCAGCTTCCAAAAATATTGAATTAGCATTTGAAGCCAAGCTTTCACTCAAAGAGAAAGGCAAGAAGATAAAAGGTTCTCAGTCAAAAAGTGAAGAAGAATCAAAATAGAGTTCTAACATTGATCTTGAAGTGGTTGAAGCTCTACTAGCAAGGGAATATTCTAGAGGCAAAGGAAAATACAAAGATAAGGTTTCTCTAATCTATTTTTCATGTGAGGAAATTGGTCATATTTCTACTAGGTTCCCAAACAAGAAAAATGAGGATTAGATGAAAGGTCACAAGTGCAATGGAAAGAAAGACTTCAAATCATTCAAGGAAAAAGGTAAGAAAACATGTTTCATGGCTAAGAATTCTAATAATTTTGATGATGGTGAAGATGAAATTGTTTACATTGCTATGAAAGATGAATCTGATAATGATGATAAGATAAAATGGCACTTATCACTCATGTGAGTAAAAATGATACATAAATCATAGACAATTGTTGTTCACATCATATGACTGGTGATAAAACAAAGTTTGAAGATTTTGAAGACTATGATGGTGGTAGTGTGAGGTTTGGTAATAATGAAACTTGTTGCATAAAAGGAAGAGGAAGAATCTCACTAACCAAAGAGCTTGTATGTGATAATGCATATTGGTTTGAAGGACTAAAACACAATCTATTAAATGTGGCACAACTAATCAATATTGGATTCAAAGTGGAATTCATGCGTGGAAAAGTAAGACTATTGGATGACAAAGGAAAGCTGATTGGATCTAGCATACAAACAAAAAGTAACTTGTTCTATCTTGAACTTGGTGAATGTTCATGTTTTATTGTTCAAGTTGAAGAAAGTTGGTTATGACACAGAGGGTTATGTCATGTGAATTTTGATAACTTGGTAAAAATAAGAAAATACATGAAAGTAAGAGGCATTCATAGTATAAAGAATCTTGATGTTGGTCTATGCAATTGTTAGATTATTAAGAAGGGAAAAACTAGCTTTAAAAATAAGAGCTATCAGTTTGAACAAGTTTTAAAAATTGTGCATTCTAATTTGTGTGGACCTATTGGAATTGAGAGCTATATTGGAGAAAAGTTCTTCATTCTTTTTGTTGATGATTTCTCTAGAATGATGATTGTAATGTATTTGAGAAAGAAATTAGAAGCATTTGAGAAGTTCAAGTGGTATTTGGCTAGAGTAGAGAAGGAAACAAGGAAAAGACTAAAATGATTGAGGTCAAATAGAAGTGGTGAATTTATCTCCCATGAATTCAATCACTTTTGACTTGAAAAGGGAATCAAAAGATAGGTGTCAACCCCTGGAACTCCCAAACATAATGGAATAGCTAAAAGGAGGAATAGATCTATCATGGATTGTGTAAGAACTTTAATGATTGAAAAGAACATTGCTATCAAATAATGGAAGGAAGCTATTAGCACTGCAGTTCATACCTTAAACTATGTATAGTTGAAGAAGGGCTCATTCAAAAGCCCCTATGATTTATAATATGGCTATAGACCCAATTTAAGTTACCTAAAAGTATTTGGAAGAAAACGTTATATTTTGAAAGAATCTAGAAAAGGTAAATTTGATGTGAAGGGTGATGAAGGAATATTTTTGGGATATTCTTGTGAGAGTAAAGCATATAGATGTTTGAATTTGTCTACTCACAAATTTAGAGAAAGTGAACATGTGAAAGTTAATGAGTTTGCATAAAAGACTGAAGAAGAAAGGAAAAAGAAACCAGAAGATTATAGGAGATTTGTTTTCATTGAATCTAATACAGTGCTAAATACATCTATCAATTAGAAATCTTCTACTCTTGAGTCTTCAGTCACTAAGTTGCAAGAAGTTCAAACCATGTTGTAGGAACCCGAGTCACATTTAGATGCTATCAAGTCAATGCCTACCAAGTCTAAAGGACCTGAGCAATAGCTAGAATAGCCAGAACCTAAAATTGAAGTGTAAGAGGATGACAATGCAATTTGATCAAAAGACAAGGAACTTGTATTAGCCAAGTATGTCAGGAGACATCATGCATCAAATCAGAGTATTGGAGACAAATTTGAAGGTACTATGAAAAGGAGTAAGCTAAAAGGTACTTGTTTATTTGCTAATTTTGAACCTATAAATGTCAAAGATGCATTAGAAAATGAAATTTTCATTGAGGCTATGAATGAAGAGATGGAGAAAATAGAGAAGAACAAAACATGGACTCTTGTACCCAAGTCAAAAGATAAAAATGTGATTGGAACTAAGTGGATATTCAAAAATAAGTTCAATGAAGATGGTAAGGTATCAAGAAACAAAGCTAGACTGGTATGTAAAGGATACTCTCAAGAAGAAGGAATAGACTATGGAGAGACTTTTGCTCTTGTTGCAATATTGGAAGGTGTCAGGATGTTACTTGCACATGCTGCATACAAAGGATTTAAGGTATATCAAATGGATGTCAAGTCAGCATTTCTCAATGGTATTTTGGATGAAGAAGTCTACATTGAGCAACCTGAAGGTTTTGTTGATCTAGATAAGAAGGACATGGTCTAAAAATTACACAAAGCATTATATGGTCTGAAAAAAGCCCCTAGAGCATGGTATGAAAGATTGCATAACGATCTTATTCAAATTGGTTTTCAAAGAACTAATGATAATAGTAGTTTGTATATCAACGAAGGACCAAATAAAAAAATTGTTTTGGCAGAAATATTTGTGGTTGACAATTTGTTTATAGGAAATGATGATCTATGCAAAGAATTTTTAGAGAAAATGAATGAGGAATTTGAGATGTCAATGTTTGGTGAGATTAAATTCTTTGTTGGTCTTCAAATTAAATAGAGTAAGAATGGTATCTACATCACTCAATGTAAATACATCAAGGAGATACTCAAAAACTTTGTGATGGAAGATTGCAAACTAGTTGGGACTCCTATGGGCATAGAACTAAAGCTTACCAAGGATGATGAATCAAAAGAGTAGATCAGACATTATATAGATCAATAATTGAAAAGCTACAATATGTAGTTCATACAAGGTTAGATATGGTACAAATTTGGAGGTAATCTAGACTTGAAAGTATTTAGTGATGCAGATTGGGCAGGAAACATTGATGACAAAAAGAGTACAAGTAGAGGAGAATTCTTTCTTGGAAAGAGGTTGGTTTTCTGGACAAGTAAAAAAAAGAAATTGCACATCCCAATCTATAGATGAAGCAGAGTATGTTGCAGCAATAGTAAACTACTCTAATATTGTTTGGTTCAAACAATTATTAGAAGGCATGAAGGAGGAGATCAAAGAACTCGTGGTTATGGTTTGTGACTATACAAGTGCAATCAATATATCTAAAAATTAGTGATGCACTCAAAAACTAAGCACATTGCAATAAAGTATCACTTTGTCAGAGAATTGGTGCAGGATAAGGAGATCAGATTGGAATATGTCCATATAAAAGAACAAATTGCTGACATATTCACCAAGCCATTACCTAAGGATGCATTATTGTGTCTAAGAGGTAAGTTAGGGGTCATTCCCCTATCTAAAAATCACTAAAATGAATTTTATTTGATGCATCAATAGGTATCAAATTGAAGATCTACTTGTTGATATAGCATAGTTATGGATACATTACATATGAATCAGTACTCAAGGTACATTGCTATTCATTTGGTTTGTGTCATCTTTGGCATGTATTGTCAAAGAGGGAGAGTATACTATGATATCTTTCTAAAATTTGAATTTATTTGTGAAGAGTTTACTATTTGGAAAGAAGTTATGTAATTCCTTCACAGAGGGAGATTACTGTATTTGAGAAGTTTGTGGAATAAAAGCTAAGAGGGAGAAATGTTCTGTTAGAAAAAATTTGTTCTCAAATTTCATCTTCTATGACGTGTTGTGTTGCCATCAATGCCAAAGAGGGAGATTGTTGGATACAACTGTTCAATTATGTGTTGTCATTGATGTTACACAAATGTCATATCAGTTATTAGATAGAGTCTACAAAGCTCAGTTGGTCAGCAAAGCAAAAGATAGAGTCTATAGTGCTCAGTTCATTAGCAAAGAAAAAGATAGAGTCTACCGAGCTTAGTTGGTCAAAAAAGTGAGTTACAAAGTCTATGAAACATTCGTAAATATAATATATGAAAATAGTTTCTACCAAGCTCACTTGGGCATTGAAGGTTTTTGTGGTAGATGTCAATTTCTACCAAGCTCATAAGGTTAGTGAAGGAAAGTTAGTGTTTACTAAGTTCATTCGGTCTCCAAAGGATTTTGTAGGATTCGTAGTGTTTACCGAGCATTAGTTGGTTAACACTAAAAATCATTTTTGGAGCAGTGTTTACCGAGTAGGGTCAGCCAATGAAGGATTTCATTGTTTTGGGAAGTAAATTTTAATTATTTCATGTAATAATTATAGCCAAGTGATGTAATGATTATTGATAATTGTAACTTGTAAATGAGCTAACTTGACAATTTGTATGGTATAAATAAAAGGTCAAGTTGTGAATTCTAATTGTAATGAGTGAGCATGGAGGTGAGTTGATTGTGTGAAGAGGAAAGTGTGAGAGGATTTTGAAGAAGGATTAGATATCCTTGAGGAGCAACAAAGGTGTATTTGATCTAAGAGGATCTAGTGAAGCAAAAAAAAGATCTGTATCAACAAATTTTAGTTGCATCTCATTATTACTTTCTCACAATTGTAGCAATGATTTCTAAATCTTTTAATAGAGTTGGTCTAAGAGCAATTTTGTAAATCCTCTAACAAGGTGGACAGTTCTATTGAATTGTTCTAAAGTCCTCTAGCAAGGCCACTCCTACTAGGGTGATTAAATCATATAACAAGGTCACACCTAATATTGTGTTTTGTAACCTTTAATAGGGTTGGCTTCTAACAGGGCTCACTTCAGAAGAGTGAAAATTAGTAGCTAGTTACTTGGTGGTTTTTCCCATATTAGGTTTCCATGTTAAATCTGGTGTCTCTTGTGTTCATGTTATTTCCTTTTGCATGCATGTTAATAATTGTGAATGCTTAAAGATCTATAATAAGTCAACATATAGTACATCTACTGAGTTACAACATTTTTTTGCATGGCTACTAAGTGACAGTAGTAACTAGTTATTTAAGACATCTAAGGGATTTGTGGATTTTTTTTTGGTGTAACTAATTCACCTCCCCTCTTAGTTACTCCATCTATATTTACAACAAACCAAGACACTCCTAAAAAGGTGAACTAAATCCTCTAAAAGGATCATACTTAATAGTATTTTTTGTAACCTTTAACAAGATGGGCTCCTAACAAGGTTCACTTTAGAAGAGCAAAAATTATTGTGACTAGTTGCAAGGTGGTTTTTTCCAAATTGGGTTTCCATGTTAAATCTTTGTGTCATCCATGTTCATGTTATTTACTTATGCTTTATATTTATAGAACTAAATCACTAAAGGATAAAATTGATTAATATATTTTAAGATTGCCTTGTTAACCAAGAATTAGTTATATTCTAGTGTTAACTGAGCTCTTCATTATTGTATGATAAATGGAAGATTGTATTCACATATAAGGGTCAAGGATTTTTTTTTTTTGGTGGTAATAGATTCACCCCTCCCCTCTTAGTTACTCTTACATTTCTAGCAATGGGTATCAGACCAATTGGTGCTTGCAGGAAATTTTTTTAAGGAACTAAGCCAAAGATTAGGATGTCTTATAGAAGAGAGATTCCTAAACTTAATAGAGAAAACTTTTTAGTATGTTAGGAGTTGATAAAGCTCCATATATAAAGCATCAGTGAGGTTGGTGTATTCTACCTAGAGAACAAATATGTGCCACCACCCAAGCCTACGACCATTGAGAAAATAAAAGAAGAAAAGGATCACAACATTATGTTGATTGATATTATATCCTCTTTGAATTATTTTGAATTTGATGAAGCCAAGGATTTTCCAACTATAGTTGAAATGTTAGAAAAGATAAGGAAAGTCTTTGGAGTTGAGAAAAATGTGCAAAGAGCCAAGGCAAAAAGTTTAAGAGGAAGTATAGTGAAAGGGTCAAATAAAGTGTTAGTGCAATCAGAGCCCTAGGAGGTAAAATTGAAGATGAAATAGTAATCAACAAGGTGCTAAGAAATCATGTTACATTTTAAAAGATTATGATAGTGATGATGATGAGGATGAAGTAGTTTATATTGCTATTAAAGATGAATCTAACGATTAGGAAAATGAAAAGATGGCACTTATCTCTCATGTTAGAAAAAAATGATACATGGATCATAGACACTGGTTTTTCTGATTACATGACTAGAGACAAAACAAAGTTTGAACATTTAGAACACTATGATGGTGCAAGTGTTAGGTTTGGAAATAATGAGCCATATTATGTAAAAGGAAAAGGAATCATAACCTTAAAAGATGGAATTAAATGTGAGAATGCCTATTGGGTTGAAGGATTAAGATATATTATTTTACATAGTGTAGCTCAAGTGAACAATATAAGATACAGAGTTGAATTTATGAATGAAAAAGCCAAACTACTAGATGAAAAAGGACAACTAGTTGGAACTAGTAATAAAACAAAAGGTAAATTTTTATACCTATTTTATCCATGAAAATCTAACCTGTCAGGAGAATGCATAAACAAGAAAATATTAGTTGAATATGTATATCAAATATTGAAGTAAATCAAAATGCAACATATTCTACTTGAGTTTTAAAAGTTAATGCAACCAAAAGACAAGAGTTCCCATGCAACCTTTGAGTAGCTCAACAAGGGTTCCCATAAGAGGCCTTGCTGGTGTGCTCAATAATGATGGAACTGGATGTGCTCTCCTCAAACACAACTATAAATGAATCCATTCAAACTAATTCGAATGAATACAAATATGCATCTATATTAAATGTATATATCATACCTTTAAGAAATGGCTACGAGTAAGCCAATCCCAAAGGATTCTAAAGGATGTGAATGTGGAAATGGGATGCAATGAAATAAACTAACAATGCTATGCTACCATGAAAATGTGTAAGAACTAGGAATTAGAAAAATTCATACTAACAACTACTAAAGGCTACTTCTAAGCTTGAATGTCTCTAAGAAATCTCTAACACTATACTAGAATGATAACAATGCAATGAAGGAGATAAAAAATTCTTGAGACTAGGGCTCTATTTATAGGCTTGAGGGAGACCTTGAGGAGGTGGCATCTATATGGCATCCACATAGGTTCTGCAAGGGAGACACATGGGCTAATGGGACAAGCAATGGAAAGGTCAACATAAGTCTTTTATGATTAAGATGGATCAAGGTATGCTCACACATGTGTGAACAACCTTAGAGAAAGGAATGGGGGAGTAAGGTTGTAAGAGGCTTATGGAGGAATTAATGAAAGGTGGGCTTTGAGTTGCTCACACATGTGTAAGCAACCACTTAGGGGCTAAAAGGTGTTTAAGAGGGTATTAAGGATAATAAAGTGGGATTAACTATGGGTAGGCTTAGAAGAATGAGATTGATCAGTGGTAGACTAGGTTTTAGGTGGGATTGGGATTAAATTAAATAGGATTAAATTTAATCATAGGATTATAGATTTTAATAAAGTGGAGGGAAATTAAATAAATTTGAATTTATTTAAAAAGGGATTTATGGAGCACTATACATTAAATAAATTGAACACATTAGGGGGAAGTATTCAAATTAAATTTAAATATATTAGGGAGGTAAACCTATTTAATTAAATAAATTTAATTAAATTAGTAGAAGAATACGATAAAAATAATTAATCAATTATAATGTCAAGGAAAATATTAAATATATTAATATAGTGTTTGGTATGATTTTAGGTGTCTACATTTTTCCCCTCTTCGACGTGATGGTGAGACAAAATTTTATCAAAGAAAAGAAAAACATAGGTTTCCAAGTGAGGAGAGAAAAATCCTAGGAGTTGTATTGTAGTGATGATAGGGGAGGAGGGTGCCCTCTTGTGAAAATAGAGAAAAAAGAAAATTTTATTCAATTTTTGTGAAAAAGACCAAAGAAAAAAAGAAAGGTAAGGGAAAAGATGTAGATGACAATTTTGCATGACTTGGGGATAAACAAGGTTCTAGATAGGGAAGAGGAATGGGAATGGGCTCAAAAGGGAACATTGAAGGTCCTATATAAGCCTTCAAGGGGCTCTTGAAAGATTCATTTGCACACCTAGAGAGCGGGGAACTAGAGCAAATGATGAATCCAATCGAGAGATTATAGTTTGGAGAGCACATTTGGGTGCACCAGAGATCGGTCAACATGAGACCACTAGTAAGTCGACTATCCCAACTTGTCAATTTTTTAATTTTACTTTAAATTACATATTTTTGGGGTGGGAAACTAGTAAAAAATGGGGTTCGGGTAGAGATGATGGTTCTCCACTCCATTGGCCAATGAACTAGGGAAACCATTACTATGAAGAAGACAAGATACATCCTATCATCTTCAAAGATGATAGGTTACATCCTATCATCTACACAAATGAAAGAATAGGGTAGGGAATAGTGAAGAGATGATGATCTTCATTTTTTTGTCTCCATAGATGATAAAACTACATTCATCAGTGAAAAAATGGACATCTACAAAGTTGCAAGAGATACTAGATTGATGTCTCCATGTTTTGGCATCTCCACAAATCCACATCTATGTGGATTGGTATATTCACTGATATGTACATATCATTTGACTCAGTTGACAAGGATGGTTAAGGGGTTGATAGAGAAAGATGCCCCATACTTAGACAAAGAGTAAGAGGATTGAAAAAAATGGAAGGCTGACTATTGTATGACTGTGTTGCAAGAGCTGAACATGATATTTCAATTGTGAGAGCACTATCTAGTGACCAATCTCTGAGGGGATAGTTTGACAAAGGCAAAGTGGGGACATGTGTTACTTTGTGGACTTGAGTATGCCCACTTGTGACTACACTTGAGGGTGCATTCAACATAGTTATCGGCATTTGTAGAGTAGTAGCATACACCAACTTTGAGCTTCCATTTGCCTATATGAGAGGTGACAGTTACTCTAATGGACGTGTGGTAGATACTATGAGTTTTGATCCATGAGAGATACCCTAAGTACATATTGGAGGGAGAAGATCCATATTTGCAAGAGTGTTTTGGGTGATGAAGACATTGACTACTAATTCAATGGTCATGGCTGACATGGAAAGAGGTGCTAGACTAGATATTGCCACAAATAGCTCTTTATTTGGCCTCTTTGATATGGAGTATGGTACCATACCATGTTGGCTATGGATTTTTGATTGGATAGGTAAAAGTGCTTAGCACTCTACTATAGGATGGTGGAGTGGTTTTCTATTGGGGCCATACCATCTTGGCCCACCTATACTACAACATACACATGTGCACCTATAGAATAGAGAAGACCATAGGCCTAAGATTGACACTACTCATGGTATAGTCATGGGAGCACATAAGTGTAACATGACCTAGACTATTTGACATGAGACGCAATAGTCTAGAGAGCCATACATATGTTGATACAAGTCACCCATCTAGTATACTTCCACCAAGTTGAGTAGGATTTTGGTGATGGTATTTGGATGAGATCATCATGTTCGACTAGACTCATACATAGACTACTAGTAGTGGGGGGCCATACTACCTATAGGTGGAGAGGATGATTCTTGAGGACTAACTCTACTTGCAGTATGCAAAGTTAGACTATTGGTTGATAAATTGGATGGTGCACATCGTAATGCACTACATTTCCTCTAGCATATAGAGATAGTTCAGACAAGTGTAGGATACTATGGTAGATAGGTTCATGTATCCAACAATCTCTTTAGTGATGAGAAAAATGTGGGTATCTAGGACCACAATTAGATTGGCTAGGGCTTCATGACATGGCATGCATCTAGTACCATGGATTCATGGGTAGGATTAGGGATATGTTAGGATGACATCAGTGTATACACATTAGTGGGCATCACATCAACCACTAAGACTTATAGTACTAGAGGCACCTCCACTAGTAGAGAAAGAATGATGTAGGGGAGATGGGGTTAGAGGGGGAGAGGAGGAATAGGTACCCCAATTACCAGGGCCACATGGATGACAAGTTAGTTGGTAGGGAGGGTAGACACTAGCAGGACCACTACTAATGTAGGGACTACAACATGGTCCATAGGTACAAGTACAAGTATATGAGACATAGAGAGTGCCCATTCCATAGGTACCATAGGGGCCACCACCAGCATAGCAAGAGGAAGTAGATTTAGTTAGTCTAGAGTGAGATAGCCTCTAGATAGAGGTTGCCCATCTATAGGGGGAGGTATAGGAAGACTAAACCAGTGTAGATAGTGTGAGGCCATGGATGCATTACAAGCAAGGATAGATGTTGATGAGTTTAGTGATCTCACCATACATGTGGATCTCGATGAGTTGGTAGAGCTAGATGCTTTGCAATAGAATGTGGCTTCCCTTCAGTGTGAAAAAGAGACCTTGCAATGCTGGGAGGATGAGTATTGTGATCAATGAGACATCATGATGTAGATGACATAGGATAGGGGGATGGTCTTAGTGATGGAGAAGGCCTTGATTGTATGACATTATGAGGCATGAGCTCTGTGAGAGGTATGCTACTATTAGATACTATCTCATGATGTTTTTCAAGTAGAGCAATGACAACTAGAGTTCTAGGTGGAATCCATCTTGTGGGCCACAGGTGACTGGAAAAAATCAGATATATTGGTTAGGTAGGGGAGGCCTCCATGAGGAGCAGGTCCTTTACAGACAGACATATGATCCCTCGAGCGATCAATTTTTGACATAGTAATGTATATATAGATGTAATGAGTTTTGGATTATGTATCATGCATGATGTACTACATGATTATTTTTTATATGGACCATTCATGGACACTTATTTTTTGATATATATGATGACATGATTCAATGATTCTAAATGTGTATGTATGATGGTGTATTATGGATGCTTATAATGTTTATGTTTATGAGGTTTTATGAGTACTATAGGTGATGTATGATGTTATGATATTGCTACTGACATTGGTGATGCATGATATGTGTGTGATGTGATGTAGTATTTTCTATAATGTGTATATGATGGCTAATGTGTGCATGATGCAAGTCCTATATGATGGTGATGTATGAGATATGCATTTTGTTATTTTATATGTATGGACTCACTATATGATTTTTGTTAATGAAATAGATGTATCATGATGTGTATGTGACTAAATGTAATTTAATAATGCTATCTAATGGATTAATGTAATGAATAAATAATGTAACCTAGTGATGAATAATGAATGAGATGCATTATATAGGTTTAATGAATGAAATATATATAAAATGAATGTATCCTAAATGAAAATGTCAGTAACATAATAAGTCAGACTATTCATGAATGAGATAAAAATGCAAAATGAAATGATGGAAACACAAAGTGTAAAGTGTCAAACATGAAAATTCCATATGGATGAGACCTAATGGATGGACTTGTGTCAGATTGTAGCTCATAGAAATCAAGTAACCTAGCATAGGATGAGGGTGGGATAAATAGAACCCTTGTCTTAAGTAAAGTGTAATAAAATCCTATACTGCATGAAACCTAACTACATGATATTAAGGGATTCAAATTGTGTTTATATGGGAGAGCACACCCTAGTTTGATTTTGCAAAAGGAGTAATGCACCAAATGCTATAGAAGCATAGATGACAATATTCCTTTGCATGGACTAGACTCTAAAAAAAATAGAGACTTTAGGACAATATATTTAGTTTTCATAGTCATAATGGAACAAATGACATATATGCACTAGAGAGGTCTAGGCACACTCAAATTATTTTTAGGGATCTTGGTGGAAAATGTGCTAACTCAGTGCCCCCAATGAGAAGTGCATAGTCATAACTCAGAAATTGACATAAATGTACTAAAGAATAAAAAATAGATCATACTGCAAACAACACATGTAGTTAGTTGGAACTATTCAGGTGATACATAGATATGGAAGATCAAGGCACACTGTAGAAGGCTATTACTAAGACAAAAAGAAAAAATCAACCAAAAGAGACTGCATGACCAAGTAGTCATTTAGTCCATAGTTCTTGATAGGAATTTTAGTCCAAAAGGGAAGGTTGTGGTGGCATGTGTAGGAAGGAGTCATCCTATGAATTTTTATTTTTATAAGTTGTTGTTGAAAGTGTTCATATGCAAAAGTTTTGGAAAGAACAAGTTTCTTGAATGTTTAAGTCTCAATGGTGATTTTTTTTGGGTTCTATGGTAGTTGCTTTTGTGGAAAAAATCTCAAGATAATGGGAGTAGGGTGAACATTGGACAAGAAAGTTCCTCGCAGACTAGAGGTCTTGTGGAAAATGAAGATGGATGGAGGCCTCGCATATAAGAGGTCTTTGATTAGAAGCATGAAATGTGTGAGCTAGATAAGAATTTTGCACAAAGATGGGATGAAATAGGGGAAGCATGGTGAGGTGATATGAGCCTTATAGATAATGAACCTAAAAAAAATTTAGCAACTTTTTTCTCTTTTTATCATTTTCTTTAGGAACATTTTAAAAATATTTTTGGAGTATTTGATTTTCTAATTTTTTAATTTTTTGTGGAACTTTAACAACACTATATAGGAATTACAAAACCCAAGCATAGAACTGCTTGACATGTTGAACATTTATAGGCTCAAGGAGTAAATCTTCCTCTAAAGAACTATACTTGGCAATCTAATATGCTAAAGAACTATACTCGACTATAATGATAAATAGATAAAGCCAATTTGCTTCAAACTTTTGTTTCTTTTCTCAATTTTGGAGATTCTTCATGTTATTCTATAACACTCTGTTACCCACCTCAAATTCCCAAGGTCTAATCTTTTTGTGAAACTGGAGTTGAAGGAAATTTTGATACATGTAGAGATAGTTTAAGGCATTGAGGTATCTCTCATTTAGGAGTTGTAGCTCTTGGAAGGGAGGAACTCAATATTTTTCTTTGAACATTAGATTCTTGAGAGAGATTTTTAGGGAAAGGAGCTCAATTTTTATGGGTAATATAGCCTTAGAGACATAAAAAAGGGAAAATGGAGTGGTTCCTTTGGGTGTAAAGATGGAGGTGTGATAGGCCCAAAGGGCAGGAGAAATTTGGAGGTGTTAGTAGTGGGAAACTCAATCAACAATTTTCTTTAGGATTTTCAAAATGGTTTTATTATTGGCTTTATCTTGGCCATTCCCTTGTGGGAAGTATTTGATGGAGAAATGTTGGGTGATCTAAATTTCCTACACAATGTGGTGACCTCCTAATTTTTGAAAAGAGTCTCATTAAAATTTATGATGTCTTGGAGGATAACAAAATGATAGATGATGTAGTTCAAGATGAACTTCAAAACATATTTTTTGATGGTGTAGGTTAAAGGGATAGCCTTGACCCACTTTATAAAGTACTTAGTGGTAGAAATAATATACTTGTGGGCATTTGTAGAATTTAGATATATTTAACCAAAGAGATTAAAACTCTAGCAGGAAAATGGCTATTGTGTAATGGTAGGTTGAAGGTCTTGGGTGAGAGCACATATCAATCTCCATGTTGCTAACAAGGAACAAATCGGTTCACAAAATGATAGGCATCAACTTCCATAGTAGGCCAATAATAATAAATTCTAAGGAGATTTTTTGCTAAGGTAAGTCCACTAGAATGGGCACTACAAATTCGTTGGTCAACCTCTTCTGATGTTGTTTTGGCTTCATCTGAATTAAGATATCAGAGAAGGGTTCCATCAAAGTGTTTTCAAAAAAGTGTGTCACCTAGGATAGTGTATAGGGTAGCATGAAAGATGAAGGTTTTACTTTAGTTTGTGGAAAGGGCTTTGGGGATTTTTTTATGATGAAGCTAGGTGAAAATTTCAAAGTACCATGGATACACAAGACAAACAATTTCACACACTAGCTCTAATTCTGATTTCTCATAGGTAGGAAGAAAAAGATTCTCAACAAGAAATTCACACTTAGGACTCTATTTAAGCATGGAAATTATGGAGGCTATGGTGGCCATATCATCTATTGTTGTGTTATTTGTCCTTGAAATTTGTTGAAAGACCTTCTTAGTGATTTTTTTTAAAGATCTTCTATTATTCGGCAATATGGTAACAAATTTTCATTCTTTGTCTAATATTCATTTGTAACTTGTCTAATGACCAACTGCAAGTCCAAAAAAACTAGTGGGCTCTTGATATTCCATCTGATAGCTTGATGTAGCCTTGTTACTAGTCCTTTATACTCAACTATGTTGTTTGTGCAAGGGAACAAAATTTTGTAAGACATATGGATAAGATCTCCTTGTGGTGTAACAAACAAAATACATACTCCTAATCCTTTCTATGTGAAAGAACCATCAAAATAAATTTTCCATTGTGTACTAGGGTTAACAGTCATAATAGTGTTATCTATAAAATTTGCTATGATAGGATGGTCTCCTTGAAGAGGACCTTCTACTTGTTGGCCAACAATGACTTGTCTCTTAATGGCCTTGTGTCCTTTATAGACAATGTCAAATTCACTTAAAATAAAGACCCATTTTGCAGCATGACTAGTAAGGGAAGCTTTTGATAGGAAATACTTGAGGGAGTCTATCTTAGCAATGAGGTGTGTAGTATGATTAAGCATGTAATGGCATAGTTTTTATGTGCAAAAGAATACATCCAAACATGCTCACTCAATAGTAGTGTAGTTCAACTCATAGCCAACTAATGTTCAACTGAGATAGTAGATAGCTTTGTCATTACTATTGTCATCTAGCTATACTAAAAGAGAACCTAGGGAAATTTAAGTGGCAAAAATATATATAATTAATGGACAACCTGCAATTGGAGGGACTAATACTAGTGGATTAGCCAGGTATACCTTAACTTTCTCAAATACTTTCTAACATAGGAAATCCCATTAAAACTTGGTGTCTTTTCAAAGAAAGTGTTAGAGTGGGTGAACTTTATCTACTAACTAGGACACAAACCATCTGATGGACTATAAGTGCCCTTGAAAGCTAACAAGTTGTTTCAATGTACTAGGTAGAGGCATTTCTGTGATAGCTTTTACTTTGCAGGGTCTACCTAAATGCCTCTTCTTAACACTATGTATCCTAACAATTTTAGGGATTAGACCCCAAAAACACACTTCTTGGGTAAAGGAGAACTTTGTATTTCTCCAACCTTTCAAATATGGTGGTAATAATAGCAATGTGGGAATTATGTGGCTTAAATTTTCCTAGGATGTCATCAACATAACCTTCCATTATTACATGTAGAATATCATAGAAGATTATGGTCATTGTGTGTTGATAGGTGGTGTCAGCATTCTTAAAGCCAAAAGGGATGAGTTGATAACATAAAGTTCCCCATTGGGTAGTAAATGTCATTTTCTATTGGTCTTCTTCTATAATTTTGTTCTAATTGTAACCAAAGAAACTATCCATTAGAGATAACATTTCATGTCTGACAGTCAAATACACTATAATGTCTATGTTGGGTAGTAGAAAATCATCCTTAAGACATGTGAGGTTCAAATCTCAAAAATTTGAATATATGTGGATGTCCCTAGAGACTCTTCCTATAGGGACAATTTTGGAAACCCACTTAAGATAATTAATTGATTAGATGAACTTTGCTTCTAACATTTCTGAAATTTTTCTTTTACTAAAAGTTATACCTTAGGATGCATCTTCTATAACTTTTGCTTAACAAGTCTAATCTTTGGATCCGTTACTAGGTGATGCACAACTAAGTCTGTGTCTAAACTAGGCATGTCTTTGTATGTCCATGGAAAATTAATTATGACTTTATGTAGGATTTGAGTAATCACTTCTTGTTCTTTTGGAAATAGGGTAGCAAAAATGTTTAAGAATCCTATAGCTATACCTATCAAGGTTGACTATGAAATACTAGCATGTGTAGTTGTATTGGGCATAACACTAATGATGTGTTGAATGTGTTCTATACTTAATTCAAATGTGGGTTGTGTTGAAGTTGATGTAGGTATAGAACTAGTTCCAACCATAGGTTATTTTTCTCTACTAGATGGTTATTCTATAGTGGGCTTTAGCAATATTGGAGCACTATCTTTGGTGATTTTTCTAAAAAAAGTTCTCTCATCAAAACTCTTAGGGACATTAACACTATCCTTGATAAGCTTTAGGAAGATCTTAGTTTTGTTAGCCCTAATAGATTGTTCCAACATTTCCAAGTTGTATGGTTTTACAAGAAATTTTTGAACATCATTAGGAATGTCATTGTTTTCAATGGGGTCTTCATCTTGGTATACTTTCTTCTTCATCATGTATGTTACTACCTATAGTAGTATTTCAAAAAGGATTCTTTGGTTCTTGTGTGGGTGTTGAGCTAGCCATACCAAAGTTTGTACCAAGGGGAAATGTGTTCCCTAATGAGGTTGATTGAGTAGGAAAAGGATTCTCCATCTCTTGTTGTCATAGTGATTTAAATAAATGGGACATGGAGTTAAATGTGAATCTCCCAGATCATGTTTGACATACAATTATGACCAAATCAATGGCTAAAAACTTGTGGGAGGAGAATATATGAGAGAGAAATTGAACCTTATATGATAAAATGGTCCAAAAACCTAAATGTGAATAAAAGTCCTTGTTGATTTGGAAAACCAAGTGTGATAAAGTATAAAAGTATCTTTCTCCTATAAAAGATGGAAAAATGATCTTTAGGTAAGATAGGACATTGAATACAAAACTCAATAATTGAAGATGGACTTGTGATCCCAATGAGTGAGTGAACTATGATAAACATTTTCTTGTGGATAAAGGCCAATTTTTGTAATCTCAAAAGTCTTGTGACTAAGATGTTCTTAGGCTAAAGGATTAAGTTTCAAATGATCAAACTCTTTAGAGGAAATTTGCAAATGGAAGACTATAGGCTTCGAAAAAAGAAGAGATAAGAATAGATTGATGTGGAAAATGAGGGTGCTATGGTCACTATGTAGGTAGCTAATCCTCTCTCACTAGAAATAGAAATCCTATGTTTACTCCATGAAAAATGGATGATTCTTGAAGTTTAGCATTGTATGAGGTTTTTTCATAATGATCCTAGATATTCTCTTGCTTTTGATGTCTTTGATAGCATATTAGAATTGTTTATTACTATGTTCAAGGATTTTTATTTCCTTGTATAAAAATGGTATGGATAACTTCACCTTCTTAAGTTTGAATTTTTTGTGCATGTCAAGAAAAAAATAAATTCACTTACAAGACCGAGCACAATTTTTTTTAGCAAAAACTTTGTGACAAAAAGACCCAATGAATTTGAAATTCTCAACCAAGTACAAGGACTTATGCAAATAACCATAGGTCAAGAGGACTTACTTGCAACCATTTTTCTTACTGAATATTGAGCTCACCATTTCACTTGTTTAGACCTATTTGATATTTGGTTTTGGTTTTGGATTTTAAACACTCAAGAAAACTAAACTCATCAACAATCCTAATCAGGATTCAACTAAGATGTACAAAGATCAACTAGAGGGCATCCTTAGTATACGCAAGGAACATGAGGCTCAAATCTAGAGATGAAAGAAAATAGTGCCACAAAGCCAAGAGGAAATAGTAACCAAAATCTCCATCTTCACTTCCCAAATGTATAATGTTCTTTGAGGCTTAGCCAAGTGTGATAAAATTTTAATTCCAAGAGAGGTGTATTTGGATTCATCTCCCAATATTTATACTTCGTTAGAGCACTGGAGTTGAGGTCATCTTGAGGGATGATGGAATCTCCAAGTAGGCCTCCTAAAAATAAAAACAAGACCACTTATTTATTGTGCACTTAAGATCACTTGTAGGCACAAGAGGATAGAATATGTAACTAGCCTAAGGGTTTAAAAGACACTTGGTCTTTTCCAATTGAAGCTTTAGATTTTCTATCTAGTTTTGAAGTTCTTTCCAACATGACAACATCCTCAACATAATAAAATCAAGGATTCATCAACAAAAATAAATCAATTGAAATCAATATATGAAAATCAATAAAGATAAAGCAAGTTCCTTTAAGTCATTCAAGAGTGAGTGTGTGCATTTTGAGCACCAAGCCCAAATATTTCATAGCAAGCTTCTTTGTCCCTTAAGATTTCAAGATTGTGTGAGAATGTTTTAAGCCCAAATCAAAATACTTCATTGGATTATTCTTTAATCTTTAAGCACTCAAGAGTATCTTTTTCTATCTAACCATTCATTCCAATGAAAATATTGTCAATTCCTTAAGGCATTCAAGATTGTGTTTTGTTGTTCTACACATCCATTCCAATGAAATTCTTGTTCATTCCTTTAAAGCATTGAAGATTGCATTTGAACATCCATTCCAATGAACTGTGTGTAAATTTTTGTTGAGACACTTAAGAGTATGTGTATAATGTTACCTTTAAATGCATTTGAGAGTTTGTTTGGATTTTGGTATTATTTGCAATATTTATTCCAAGGAAAAATGATTAAACCATACAAGTCCATTTATCCCCTAATTCTAAAGTCCTCCAAAGTTTTTCTTTTGCAATAAAGTCTGATAAGTAATTCCCATATGTCAAATGAATGGTGAAATAAGTACTAAGAAATTAGTCAATCAGCAAAAAATCTAAGATTATAGAATGCAAGTGCAGATGAAAAAAATTTAGAGATGAAAAAATGTAGAAGATAGAAAACAACCAAGTATGATATACCAGATCCTTACACTTCTAAATCATAGATAATAGGTGAGATCCATAGAAGATAAAACTTGTAAATGAAAGGAGAAGCAAAGATGACAATCAACTAAAACTATAGACTTTTAGCCACCTACAACATAGATGATAGAATAGAAATCTATGGAGATGACAATCAATAGAAACTACAAACTTTCAGTTGCCTAGAACATAGATGACAAAATGAAAATTTGTAGAGATGATATTAATATAAACTATAGAATTTTAGTAGCCCACAACGTAGATGACAGAACAATTTTTTTTGCAGATGACAGTTAAGTCTATGAAGATGTCAAAAAAATGGAGATGATAGAACAAAATTTGTTTACAATTTTTAGGTGGGTTATTGAGTCTATCACTGGTAGAGACACAGAACTATGAATACAAGGATTTGTGAAGATGATGAAGCATCTTGTAGATGATACTATGTCCTAACAAAGATGTCAGTGTGTGGTTTTTATAAAAATCTTCATGTTTTTTTTAATCAAATTTAAGTGTGAAAAAGGGATGTGGGTCCCTTTGGGCATGGAAAAATTTATGTGCAAAAACCTAACCTATTGGGAGTATGCACAAACAAGAAAATATTAGTTGTACATGTATATCAAACATTTAGTAAATAGAAATACAACTAATGCTACTTGATTTTTAAAGCTTAATACAATTGAAAGACAAGATTTCCCATGAAACTTCAGAGTAGCTCAACAAGGGTGCCTACAAGAGGCCTTGTTGGTGTGCCTAATAATGAGGGCTGTGGATGTACTCTCCTCAAACACAACTATAAATTAATCCCTTCAAAATCATTCAAATGAATGTAAATATGAATCTATACTAAAACGTATATAGAATACCTTCAAGAAATGGCTATGAGTAAGAAAACCTCAAAGGATTCTAAATGATGTCAACATGGAAATGGGATGCAATGAAACAAACTAATTACAATGCTATGATACCATGAAAATGTGCAAGAACTAGGAATTGAAACAATTCATAATAACAACTACTGAAGATTAGCTCTAAGCATGAATATCTATAAGAAAACTCTAATACTATACTAGCATGATAACATTGCAATAGATGAGATAAATATTGCTTTAGACAAGGGCTCTATTTATATGCTTGAGGGAGACCTTGAGGAGGTGGCATCTATGTGGCACCGCATAGCTACCACAAGAGAGACACATTAGCTAAGAGCACAAGCCATGCAAATGTCAACATAATTTTTTTATGATTAAGATGGCTCAATGTGTGCTGACACATGTGTGAGCAACCTTGGAGAAAGGAATGGGGGGACAAGGGTGTAAGAGGGTTTTGGAGGAATTAATGAAATGGGGATTTCTTGGGCTTTGAGTTTCTTGCACATGTGTGAGGAACCATGTAGGCGATAAAAGGCTTTTAAGAGGTTATTTAGGATAATAAAGTGAGATTAACTAGTGGGTAGGCTTAGAACAATGAGAGTGATTGGTGGTAGACTAGGTTTAGGTGGGATTAGGATTAAATTAAATAGGATTTAATTTAATCATAGGATTATAAAATTTAATAAAGTGTAGGAAAATTAAATAAATTAAAATTTATCTAAAAGAGGATTTGTGGAGCACTATGCATTAAATAAATTTAACACATTAGAGGGAAGTATTCAAATTAAATTTAAATACATTAGCAAGGTGAACCTATTTAATTAAATAATTTTTATTTAATATTTAGAAGACTATGAAAAATATAATTAATTAATAAATAATCAATTATAATGTCGAGGGAAATATTAAATAAGTTGATATATTATTTGAGACAATTTTAAGCATTTACATCTATATCTGAATGAAAGCTCACATTTATTAGCTCAATTTGAAGAAAGTTGGCTATGGCATAGAAGAATGTGTCATGTTAACTTTGATAACCTAGTCAACATAAGGAAGAACAACAAAGTAAGAGACATACCTTATCTAAAGAAACTTGAGGTGGGAATGTGCAAACACTGTCAAATTGGTAAAATGAGTAAAATAAGTTTTAAAAGTAAGTCTTATAACTCTGAAGAAGTTTTCAAACTAGTTCACATAGATATTTGTGTGCCAATTAGTGTAGAAATTTATTGTGGAGATATATATTTCATGAAGGATATTATCAAAACAAATCCACAAAGCCTTTGAATAAGTGCATGCAAAAAACCTATCACAGAAGAAAAAGATTAGAAGAAACAAGGGTTTTTCTCTAAAAAATATGCTAATGTATTCTCAAAAATGGAAGAGATAATTTTTTTTTTTTTTACAAGAGTTCAACCTTAAAGGTGAACAAAACCCTAAATCCTAAGAAAGCTAGGTTACACATTAATAATTAATAAAATAATTAATTATTAATGCACCTAAGAGAAAGCTTAAGCACTAAAGAGCAATAGCTTAACTAACTAAATCAAAATGATTTAAGTAGTAAGGAAACATAATATTACTCTAACACCCCCCCCCCCCCTTAAGCTAAGTGAAGGGGAAAAACTAACCTAGCATAGCTATGAAAGTAGGAAATGGGTCCCGACAACAAGGCTTGATCAGGTACCCAATATAAGGAAATCTCTGTAAACCAAAGACAAAGGGGAAAACCCAGTGGGAAAAACTCCTCTCCAAAAAGAGATGAAGAAAATAACAAAAAGAAAATGGCTCAAGAAACTCTCTCAAAACAATAAGTACAACAAACCCCCTCATGAGAGAGAGATGAGACACCAAAGCCCCCCCAAAATGATGGAGCCCTTGTAGAAATGAATGAATGAATGGAACTCCAATGTGGAAGAAACAAGGGCATAGAACAAGGAAACCACTGCATGACTAGAAGGCCTAGTTGATGCTCAAAGGAGAAAACATGAGCATCCTAAAAGGGAATCCCAAATGAAAGTGTGCTAACACTATCATGAAAGAGGAGATGAATGTCCTCTATAGAATCTACAAAAAGTGTACCTAGAGGCTCAATGAATGGAGCAAGAGGGTCTGATAGAGTGAAAGTAAAATTTTTTTGAAGAGAAAAACCCTCAACTGGATGTGGTGTGATAGTCAAAATAGTGATCTTGGGAACAATACAAAGGTTCAAGTGTCCTGACTGCACCACATGATGCTCTTGCAAAAGAGAAGAGTTCTCCTCCAACAATAGAGATGGTGGATGAAAGTGTGAAAAAGTGTAGAGACAAATGGTATGATCTATTTTCCCTACAACAATAAGGCCTCCTATTGTACTATCCTGAATTGAAGACTAAATTTGCTATGAACTCAAGTAGGTTCCCTAGTCTACTACATGTAATTTGATAAATTGAGAGAAGGTTTGCAGATAAAGATGGAACATACAATATATCATTGAATGTTCCACCTTCAATGCCAACTAAACCTTTCCCACAGACTATTAAGGTAGTTTTATTCCCCATGAGAATATGAGGAATGGGAGAAGCCTCAATAGTGGAGAAGACCCCTTGAGATGATATCATATGCTAAGAAGCACTTGAATATAGTATCCAAGGGCCTTGAGAAGGGGATAAAATGGAAGCCCATAGTGCATGTCCCTATGAAAAATCTAATGTTGATGTCAAAGAGATGGAAGAAGACAAAAAGCTAGACCCCTGTGAGGTAGAAGAGGATGGAGATGAAACAGTGCTCTTCTAAAGAAGAGCTTTTAAATCTCTAATATATTTCTCATAGCCATCAAATATCTTCTAAAAACAATGTGACTCATCATGAGGTCCTTTTCAATAATAGGAATAGGTAGGAGTCTTAGTCATCTTTTTCTCCTTCTTAAAAGAAGACGATAAACCAATAGATTGCTGAGAAGAGGAATTTGATATCTACTTTGGCTTCTATGTATCTAGAGATGACTTGGTAAGAAATGCTTGTGACTCTGAATGTGTAAGTGAATCCATCTAAGTGAGCTTGGACTACTCACAAGTTAACCTATCATAGAATATCTCAAAAGAGGGCATAACATGTTGTGCACCTAGAGCATCCATAGTCGAGTAGAAGGTAGAAATGAAAATTTGATAAGGACCTCAAAGCTTTGAGAGTATCAGAAAGATACACTCATCATCTGACTTTGTCTTTGTAGTAGCCTATAAAATAGATCAAAGGGACTTGAATTTCATCAAGAAGTCCTCAATGTTGGTGAATTATTTAGGAACCAAGGAGGTGAACTTTGCATCTATCTATAGAACCCTAAATTGATTCATTATGCAAAACAAAGTGGAAAACTTGTCCCACATAGCTCTGGGTGTAGTCAAACCATCCAAGTGAAATAATAACCCATCTAAAATATTCATTTCATTGAGACCCATTGTCTCATCCATCTTATTGCGCTACATGAGAACCTAATAGGGCCTCTCTAGAATTGGCTGAGCTGGATCGAGGCATGACCATAACCCCTTTGCCATAAGAAATTTGGTCATCTGTCCTTTCCAAGTATGGTAGTTGTGAGATGTAAGGTAGGTGAAATAAGAGTCTTCCATTGAGAGAAGAAGATGAAAGTAGAAGGGTTAATTCTGAAGTAAAATATAGAAAGGAAAATGCACTCCCCACAATGTAATAAACCAAACCCCAACTTATAAACTAATTGCATAAAAGAGAGAATAAAAAGAAGAAGAAGATATGAATAAAAAATACCTGGTACTAAATACTATAAAAAGATTGAGAATCTAGAAAGTGCTCAAGAAGAGCTTTCTAGTACTTTTTTTGGAATGAAAAATAGAGCTATAATGAAGAAGTTATGCCCCCTAGAAGATAGAAGCTATCAATAGACTTCAGGCACCAAAATATGTATGAATCTATTAAAAAATCCCAAAAGTTTCTTCTCCATCATATCTATCTAAAAACTAACTTTTTGACACTTCTTTCAAATCAGAAAAACACCCCTGTATGCTTGAGTTATTGCAAAAAACTGACAAGGCCCTCAAAAGAAGAGAAATTATTAATATTATTATTTTTAAATAATTTTTTTAAAATTAAAAAATCATCACCAAAGTGGTGGTGGAGCAGAGCAAGAGTGGCATGGAGGTGGAGCTCAACCCACATGGCTCCAAGGCAAAGTGGAGTAGGGGGGAGTAGTGCTCAGGCAGCTTGATAGTGGGGGAGTAGTGGACAGTAGGCAACATGGAAAATTTTGGTGATCAACACTAAAAAAACTATAACCAACACTAGAAAGAAAAAAAAATGCTAGCAACAGCCTAGAGTTGATAGCCAAAAAAATAAATAGCAACCAGAAGAATGGGTCCATTGGCCAAAAAGTAGCCTAAGGCCATTTTTTTCAATTTTTTAAATTTTGTTTTGAAAAAATCACCTCAGAGGGTGTGCAGGAGGCCATACAACCTTCTAGGCAAAAACATTTTTCCTCCCAAACCAACATTATCCAAAATAGAGAAAATTTATATGGAAATGGGGGTTTTGATGCCTTCTGGATCCATCTGTAATGTCCATTTGGCCTCAAAAAATGCCAACAATTGGTAAACCCCTATCTTTTTCAAAAAAAAAACATGAGAAAATTTAGATCTATTCTATTAAACCCTCATTCTCCCTTTTCTCCAAATAATGAACAAACTATAATAGATCTAGCTTTAATAACATGAAGGGTTTGATCAAAACAAATACACAAAGCCTTCAAATACCTGCATGCAAAAAACTGTCATAGAAGAAAAAGTCAAGAGGGGGCAAGGGTTTTGCTCTAAAAAATATGCTAATCTATTCTTAGCAATAGAAGAGATAAAAAATAATTACAAGAGTTCAACCTTAAAGGTGAACAAAACCCTAAAGCCTAAGAAAGCTAGGTTACACATTAATAATTAATAAAAGAATTAATTATTAATGTTCCTAAGAGAAAGCTTAAGCACTAAAGAGTAATAACGTGACTAATTAAATCAAAATGATTTAAGTAGTAAGGAGACAAAATATTAATCTAACATTTCATTCTATTTGTTGATGATTATTATAGAATTATGACTATAATGTTTTGAAAAGATAAGCTTTATGCTTTTCAAAAGTTTAAACAGTACTTGGCTAGAGTTGAGAAAGAAATAGGAAAAAATCTAAAATGCGTAAGATTAGATAGAGGAGGAGAATTTATCTCAAATGAAATCAATGAGTTCTGCAATGAAAGAGGAACCAAAAGATAGGTATCAACACCTAGAACTCCATAATAGAATAGAATAATAGAGAGAAGGAACAAATACATCATTTAATGTCCAAGAACATTATTATTAGAGAAGGATGTTGAAGCAAAGTACTAGAGAGAATCAATTAGCACAACAATTCACACACTAAATTGACTTCAATTGAAGAAAGGTACAAATGAAACACCTTATGAATTATGGTATGGATATAAGCCTAATGTTTTCTATCTTAGAGTATTTGGAAGAAAATGATATATCGTAAAAGATATAAGAAAAAGAAACCTTGATGAAAAAAGAGATGAAGGAATACTCCTAGGGTACTCAAATAAAAGAAAGGTATACAAATGTCTGAATCTTTCTACTCACAAAGTCATAGAAAGTGCACATGTGAAAATTGATGAGTCTGTAGAATGAAGTGAAGTATTAATGAAGAAAAGAGCCTAAAGATGATAGAAGGTTTGTATACTATGAAGAATGTGAAACCTAACCTTAAAGGTTGAAGCCAATCGATGACTAAGTGCACCTAGGAGTTCATAGGTAGTACTATCTAAGTTATATCAAGTTCAACTACAAAAATTTGAGCATGAAGATGAAGATTTTGAAGAAACAAGTGAAACAAGTTCTGATCAAAGATATAATGATCCAAGGCTTACCAAATATGTCAGAAGGCATCATGCACCTGATCAAATATATGAAGGAGAGACATAAGACATATTGAAAAGGAACAAACTAAAAGGTACGTGTTTACTTGGTTAATAAAATGAAGGATGAGATTTTTATCACTCAATCAAAATACATAAGGGAAATGTTTAAAGTATTTGGATTGGAAGATTTCAAACTAGTTGGAACACCTATGTCTATTAGACATAAGCTCTCAAATAATGATGATTCAAAGGAGGTAAACCAAGATAATTATAGATCAATGATTGGGAAACTTCAATATGCGGTTAACATAAGACCTCATATTGCATTATCAGTTGGCATAGTTGCAAGATTTTCTACTAATTCTAAAATAACTCACATGATGGAAGTGAAAAGAATAGTACAAGAAAGGAGGAAGAATTGATGAAAGAAAAAGTACTAGTGGAGGAGCATTCTTTCTTAGAAAGAGGCTAGTCTTGGAAAACTAAGAAGCAAAACAATATTTCTCAATTCATAGCTGAAGCAGAGCATGTTGCTACCATAGTGAATTGTTATGACATAATATGGATCAAGTAGTTGATGGCAGTAGTGAAGGAAGAAATCAAGGAACTAATGGTTATCTATTGTGATAACAAAAGTACAATCAAGTTATCCAAAAATCTAGTGATACACTCAAAGACAAAACACATTACAATCAAATACCATTTCCTAAGGAAATTGGTTCAAGACAAAGAGCTGAGGTTGAAATATGTAAACACCAAGGAGAAGATAGCAGATATATTCACCAAAGCTTTACCTAAGGATGAATTCATGTATCTAAGAGGTAAACTAGGGGTTATTCCTCTCTTTAATGGCCACTAAAGGAAAATATAGTGAAGTATCAACCAAGATCTATTGAATATCAATCAAGTCAATGCAATAAAATAGAGAGAATATTGCATATGAATTAGTACACAAGGTACATTGTAATTTTAGATGTCTACATCCTTTGGAAATTGATGTGAAAGAGGGAGATTTTAGTATCAACATGCAAGAGTGATATGGAAGCTTACGAAAAGATCAATATTGATGAGATTGAGGGAAGGTATTGATGATGGAGTCTATAACTACAGGGGAGAAAATGATAGAAGAGTAGTGATAGGAAAGGAACATAGATAAATCCAAGAAGAATCTCAAAGGGAGCTAGTATGGATGACAATTAGAATGAAACTATGGATATTATATAATTCCTCATGCATTTATCAGTTTATGTTGACATTTTCTGTTTCCATCAAAGCCAAAGAGGGAGTTCATTGCAATCCATTATTCAATTACATATTTTCATTGAAATTTACAAAAATGTTAGAATTAATGGAGTAATATAAAGTTTGTAGAATTAACCTTGTCTATATTAGTATTGATCAAGCATTCAGGTAATGTAGACTTTATAGTATTAACCAAGTAGTTGGTTAATTAGAGGATTTCTTCTTGCAGTATTCACTAAGTGGTCAGGCATCAAAAGAGTTTAGTTTTGATTGAGTGGTTGGCGAATAAAGAATTCATAGCATCAATCGAGTGTTCAGTTCTAGTGTTGACTGAATGACAATAGATTGAAATTACAAAAGATTTTATTAATTGAGTTTGGCTATTTGGACGTTTATTGATGTTCTACAAGGGTGTTCAAGCTGACTTTTCCTAGCTTATGATATATAAGAAAGGTCAAATTGTGAGGAGAAGAGGTGTGTCAAAATGAAAATAAAATAGATGGGTATGTGAGTGAAGGCAAGGCAAAGTAGGAAAGTGTAAAAGTTAAGCTGCAAAGAAATATATGATGATGAAGGAACTAGATGTCAAGCTAGAATATATATATGAATCAAAAAAGAAAGTTGCCTCTAAAATCAGGTCAATTTACTATTTCTTTCTTACCATTAGATTAGTAAAGAAATTTCTTAATAGAGTTGACTTAACAATCATTTTATAAATCCTCCAACAAGGTGACATTTCTAGATAGTATTGGAATTACAATAGGAAAGATAAAGATTAGAGTGTGTGGGGAGTGTGAATCATTACTTCAAAATTTTACCCATTAAACATTCACCACACATCCATCTCACATATTCAATAAGTAAACTAAAATACCATGTAAACTATATACATATAAAGTATGTAAAGAAGTAATAATTCATACATATATGACATGAGATATGATTACCTAGAAACTCTCCAACGAGAAGGTAAAACTATGGTAGGGTTAACACCCACAATCCTCACTACTATAGTGATAAAGTGTATCTAATGAAGGTTATGATGTTTGACCATGAAACATGATCTACCCTATTAAAGACTTACAAAGATTGTTAGGTCTCACCCTATTAGAACTATGCCTAGTTAAAGGACTTCAACTCACAATTAAGTAAGCAACTTGTTAGAAGATTTCGATACAACCTATTAGGATTACAATGTTAAGAGATTTAATTGATTCACTTGATGTTATATTTTTTTAGCAATGATCTTGTGATTAGCACTCTATTGCTTGATGAGAGATTGCCTCTATATTTATGTGTACTTGATCCTTCTTAATCAGATATCTCGCTGCTCTCCATTATTTCCTTCCTCTATTCTCCTTTAACTAATTCTATAATGCAATTAAGATCATAATACATTGGTCACCATGAATTTCTTAGTTTGTGGATGCAAAAATCTCCTTGATCATTCATTAATTCCCTTTTTCAATCATTAGAAGTTTATGGTTTGTCCTCCTTAAGAAGATCTAGGTGACTTAGGGTTAGGTATGAATCAATGGCTATGATTCATCCATATTACCACTTAAATCTTCTCTTTATTTGATTAGATGCATGTAATGCATAGGGATTCCCACTTAATCTTCATCCATATCAAAAAAAATCATAATTAAATCCTTAAATCAGCCCAAAAATGGTTTACATAGTAGTTTGTGCTAATACAAACAACTATGACAAAATTGTGTTACTCAGCATCTGAAGTCCCTAGTGCTTAGTACATATTGTGACTTCAATACTATCACTCAACATGGATTGCTTGCTCAATTTGTAAATCATTCAACACATACTATCTTCTTAGCACTTGAGTGACTTGGTATATGCATGATTTGGAACTCATTGTTTACTTGGCATGCTCTAACTTATATGTTGTGCTCAACATATGTTACTTGTTTGACATGCACTAAGTAAATGACTTAAGTATATAGACACTCACTTGTCAAAATCAATTTGAGATTAACAATCTCCCCCTCTGACATGAGTGTCAAAAATACTCGGTCATACATTAATAAATTTATTCTTACAAGCATAACATAAATGACTATTCAGCTTCTATACAAAATTTCAAAATATCAAAATTTTAAAATATGACTTATACCTCAAAATATCATAACTCCCCCTGAGTTGTTTTATCTATTCTATACTATACTTTGTATCAAAATATTTTTCCTATTGAGTAGATTTACATCATTTGATACTCTTTCTTTGTTTTCTCTTTATTCTACTTTCTTTCTTTTCCCACTTTCTCTTACCCCCCCACACTTTTCCCACTTGCTCTTACTCCCCCATTCTTGCTCCCCCTTTTCTCTCACTCCCCCTTTTTGACACTGATGTCAATGGGTTATACACTAATTGTTAGAATTTATAATTTTTCCTTGGTTTTATTTATTAAATGGAATAAACCAAGGTATCCCTTATGTTGTTTGTCCTCTAGTCCACATGTAACAAGTCTCTTTTTGTAATTCCTTTATTAAGGAAAATAGATTATTCCTCCTTAAGAGGATTATGACACTTTTTATGCACACACTTATGAATGTGGAAATCATTCACTTGGGAGTTACAAATAACTCCTCTTTTCATCTCTTTATTAGAGATGTTTCTCTCTCATTCTACAACACAAAATCATGATGTAGTTCATGTAATGAGCACTATGGCTCCTCATTATGCTCTCTCTCTCTCTCTCTCTCTCTCTCTCTCTCTCTCTCTCTATTCTTAGGCATTTGCCTCATTCATATAATTCACAAGGGGTTTTCTTTACTTTCCCTTTTCAAAATCATTGTCTCCTCTCTTGTGTTGATCTTAGAAAGGTCATATAAAGTGTGGTAATTATGTTCATCAAAAACTCTCTTGGATTAAATTATAATTCTTTATTTATTATTTCTAACACTAATAGTGTATTTGTCCAAAAAGGATTTATGGACCTCAAGTATAATTTTGAGAGCTACATCCCAATTATCACAAACTACCTCCAAATACTTCATTTGGATGGCTAGATTGGAAGCAAGGTATACTAACCCATCTAATGTTGAAAGATTGAGGTCTTTCTTCATAAGTGTTTCTACATAGCCTAGCTCCTTGTGTAAAATCTCCATGTGAGGAGTTAATGTAGACTAGATGGTAATCACTTTAGCCCTGATATTGGCTTCATTTGCTTGTAATGTTGCTAACTGACTTTGGAATTGCAAAAGGGTCCTAAAGTGTTTCTCACTTTGAGCTAGAGACATGGGAAATTTCACACTAGATGACTACATTTGACTCTCCAAACTTAGGATGTGATTCCTTATTTCATGTATGAAGAGTTTGAGATTATATAATTCGTTATATGGAGAGAAAATATTCTCTAGTACCTTCTTCACACTATCTATCTTAGTTGCCAATGCAACCTATGTTAGTGCAATATGACTAGATATCTTCTTATTCACATTGTTTTGAAACTTCTTCTTGGACCACTCTAATAGTTTGACATTAGTATCTAGGTCCGTGTGACTTACTCTTTCTACTATATTGGTCATTTGTTCAATGATTAGCTTTGTTTCATTTGGAGTAGGAAAACTAAATGCATCTAAGAAAAATTCTTTGATCTCAATCAAATCTTGCTTTTGCCTATACTCCCTTCTAAATAGTTCCTTTTGTTTGTTCTTTACTATGGCCTCTTGTAGTATACCCATCTACTCAATCGTTATTGTTGCATAATCAAACTTGGGCAATACAATTTCTTTATCTAGGTTAACATCTCCATAAGTAATTACCTCTTCTTCCTTAGATGAGCTAGGACTTAGCACTAAGAATTGCAAAGGTGTTGCATCTATGCTCGGCCTCTAAAGAGTTTGACTAGAAGGAGTTCCTAATTCTAGTAATATCACTAGTGCTTGAATTGCTACTAGTTCCTTCCACTTGGGTGCCAAATTTTTCTCTTTGTACTTGTACTTTTCTACCTCTTTGATTTTAGTTGCACCTTGATCTTGTGCTGGAGGTGTAGCTGTATCTACCTAGCTTGTTTGGTATTGGGTCTCATTATTTACTAGTGTTTTCACCTTGTCTTCTCCAACTTTCTCAACCTTGTCTTTTTTAGGTTCTTGTACATTTTCTAAGATTGGATTGCCTTCCATGTGTGTACTAACAGTGCAACCTATTATATCCTTCCTTTAATATACAACTAAGGGTTATGAAGGTTGTACACTTGTGACGTGAGGAGTGATTCTAGGTAGTTCTTGTGTTTTCACTTCCTCCCCTATGGTCATAGTCTCTGACTTCTAAATTTCATCTACTCTTACCAATATAGGGTTGTGACATAATTTTTACTATAGTGTAGACTAGATAAATATCCTTTTCAATCTTCCTCTATTAGGGGATTCATGTTCTATCAGTAAGATCAAAAACATCCTTTACATTGATAGTTTTAGTGTTTGCATGTATCACCTATGGAGGGCTAGCACTCAGAATTTGTGTATCTTGTGCATACACTCTTTTCTAGTTGTTTCTCTTCCTTAGCTATTTCCTAATCATTAATATCAATGCCTCCCTCAAATGTGCCTTTTTCATTGTTATCTTCTTCATCTTCTCCTACCTTAATAGGTGTCTAATCATCTTCTTTTGATGTTGTCTATCCACAGTTTCCACATCTATTTGGACTTCTTTACAACATCCTCTATGCCATTATATAATATGTTAAATGCCCTATACTTAGGTACAAATGTCACAACATATTTCTCTATGGCTTTTGACATCTCAGTCTTACTAAATTCTAGCATAACTTGAGAAAGTGATGTCTCCCTAATTTGTCTTTCTATGTTCAAACAATAATGCCATTTTTCTCAACTCTATCATATACACTGTCAGGTATGTAGTTGGTAATTTCTGGATGAGCTTTCTTAAATGTATCCATCATGGCATATATTTCCTCCTTGACTTGATTCTTCTCAATTTTTCCAAGATTATCAAATTCAATGTGAGAGAAACTTGATAAACCAACATTGTTTCTAACAATCTCACATAAATTGTCTAGGTCTAAGGAGGGATTGTAACTCACCACTTGGAATTGGCTATTGTCATTAGATTTAATCTTTTCCTCATTAGGTTCAATTTAAGCAACATACTTTCTTCTTGGTCTTTTATGTGTTCCACCTTCCTTCTCTTTAGACATGGCTACCTCTTTAGCCTTTTGTGTAGTGACTCTTATACTACCCTTTGTGGTAGGTGCTTTTGGTTGGGCTGACTCAATTTTGCAACCTTCTTTGGTTTTGTCACTACTTGTATCTTTTCATTTCTTTTCTTCTTATCAGTAGTAATAGGTGCTTCCTTTACTTCTTCTCCCTCAACACCTTCTGCAGTATCTACTTCCTCCTCTTGTTGATCCTCTCCTTGACCTTATGTTAGTGCCAATGGTGCTTGTGCCCATGTGTTCTCTTCTTCTTCATTATCTTCATTTTCTTCTTCTTCCTCAACACCTTCACCTAATTTATCCTTTAATTTCTTCACCAATTTTTTCTTCTTTCTTATCACTAAAGCAATCATCAAATCCATAGTGATCTTTGATTTGGGCAATTCATAATTACAAAAAGATTTGGCTTCCTTGTCCACTTCTTCTACAAGTAATGTTGTGATTACTATAGAGGCCTGATCAACACTAATCTCATATCCTAATGGCCTTAGCCATCTCACTCTAGGAATTGATGCTTGAACATATGTGGGATTAGTTTCAACTAGGAAGCAAACATCATCATAATGTTTCTCCACTAGTGAGACTAGTATCCTTAATCTCTTCTTTATAGATTGCTTAAAATGTTCAAAATAACTAGTCATCATTGACTCAAACTTACCACCTAATTATTCAATGAACTCTGCTATCTTTACTCCAATTGATCTATTTGTCTTCCATGAAACCTTACCAAATGTAGGAAATGTATTTTGTACATAGAAGAAAATACATGACATAATAGATCCAAATTTACACTGAGCACTCTTTGTTTTTCTTATAGCTCCCAAATTTTCAATCAATTGTTGCAACGAAAACTCAATAAGATCATAAGTATGATCTTTCTTCATAATTTTGTAGCCCATATCCACTACAATGTAAGGTACACTATTTAATCTACTTGATTGATAAAACTTGTGTGCTATTATCCTCACTACAAAAGCTATCAGGGGATCTGTGATTGTGTCAATGGTCATTCTTTTCAATGCCTTCCTTTGAATCACTTCTCATAGTCTTTGGCTGATCTAGGGTTGGAAACCTTGTTACCCTATGAACAATTTTCTTTGTGATTTACACTGATCCATTCTCTAACCATATTGAGCTATCATGAATTTTTCTTAAGACAATCTTAATCCACTCAGTTTTGAAGACATTTGGAAAATCTAGGGCATGAGTTGACCCTTTCTTCTAAACAATATTTTATTCTTCCTTCAACATTTCATTTTCACATAATGCCCCATATTATTCTTTGATTTCCATATCACCTATACTTTGAATCTTGCAAGTGTAACAATTCCTATCATCTTGAATCATCAACACCCATGGTGGTATCATAAACAATGTATTAGAAAGATCCCGCTTGTAAGCTATATCTGGAATAACCTTAAAAATGAGTTTTTTGATCTCATTTCTAATTAATTGAACATTTAAAATGTCTTTTCCCTGTAAACCTTTTTCTTTGGAAGAACTATACACCATTACATATATCTAGGGTTTGTGAACTTTGATATTGTGTAGCTCAACACATGGTAAATACCTTATAAATCTTGATGAAATGGTATCAAAAAGCCATTCAAATCTCCTACAAATACTCCAGATGAAATTCTCTAGATCACCTTTACCTCTTCATGTTCTTTCTTGAATTCAAATGATGTTAAATGAGCAAGAATTTATCAAATAGTCCTTAAAACATTGCAATTAATGCTAAGTGCTTACATAGCTATAAGCTCAATATCAATAGGTTTCTAGCTTACTTGGCATCCACATGTATTTCCATAAACACAACAACCATTATGAGGTTAGCCTCAACTAACCAATTTTTTTTTATCTCGACGTCCACTAGCATTTTACTCATCAACCATAAGAAACCTTTTCATGCTCCATAGTAACATGAAAAACTAACAAAACTTAATGATTTTTCCTTGATTTATAATAACACTTCACATCTTTATTCACACATATGTAATATTTTCATAATTAAGTCCATGGAATTGATGCATGATGTATCTTTTAAATATCACTCCCACATACCTCTTGATTACTTAGAATGATGAGGTGTGATCACCTGATGCATTGGGTGGAGTGATCCCATCTGCACTTGATGTGTTGCAATCCTTCTTTCTCGTCCATGTCTTGTTCATCTCATCTCTAACATTTTCAATATCTTCCTTGAATTTGTCTTTTTTGAACTCACAACTTGGTTCCTTTGACCTTGTTGGACAATATTGGCTGATATGCCCAGTCTTCAAATAGCTAAAACATGTGGTTTAACTCAACCACCTTTTCTAATAACTTCTGAAGTGTGTTCTAATATAGTACTCAAGAACATGTCCATACTCTTGATAGTAGTGACAACTATACCTTGTAATATAATCCCAATTATAAGAGTTTCCATTGTTCTCTACCTTTGTTTTCTTGTTTGATGACCACTTGGGTTTGGAACTGTACTCAAAAGCTCCATGTCTATACTTTGATAGTTATAAAAATTTATCCTTCAAATCTTTAAGTGTGCAAAGTCTTAGTTCTACATTCATGGAAATGACCCATGACCTTCTACTTAAAATTCTAATTTATAGTCTTTCTCCTACACACATTAGCAGTATGTCCCTTCTTACCAAAATTATGACAAGTAGATCTTGAGTTCTTACTTTGTTTCTTCTTTCTTTAGCACTTTTGGATGGTTCTCCTTCTTTAGGACTTGTGTATCCTAGTCTAGATGGACAATTTCTAGATCTAGGGGATCTAATGAATTGTTTAAAGTACTTTATGGCTTCATTTGGTTTATTAAAACTTTCAACAAACTTCTTTTCTCTTTTTAGATCGTTATTCAATTATTTATTTTGCAACTTTAGTGTTGTTATCTCAATGTCTTTACTATTTATTTCATGATTAGCAATCATGACTCAATTCATTATTTCCAATTGCATGTGAGAAATCCTATTTACTTTTGATGATTTTTCTTCCAATATAATGGTCAAAACTCTTTTGTCATCTTCAATTATGAATTTGTCTTCCATAGCTTTCTTTTTCTATTCGATCACCTCACATAGTTATATGGCTTGTGATTCTTGTTCTATCTTAAGATTTTGATTCTCTTCAGTTAGGGTTCTTTTCTTTTCCATTAGATCTACAACTACTATATCAAATTCTTTAGAGTTTCCATTGTAAATAGCTTAGTAGTGTTCATCTCTTGGTATTATGTTTCATTCTCCTCAATAGCAATTTCCTTCTTTCTTCTCAATGATCTCTTAAGATATTCTCTTGCTTCATTCAAATAATGTAGAATGAGTTGTATTTCAATTTATTGGTTCTCAATAAATTTTCCCAACTTGTAGACTTCCATTTCCAAGATCTTTACTCAAAGCTTTTAGGCTTCATTTTTAAAGAACAAGGCTCTTATACCAATTGTTTGGATTATAATAGGAAAGATAAAGATTTGAGATGAGGGGTTTGGGGGGGGGGGTGTGAATCAGTGCTTCAAAATTTTACCCACAAAACATTCACCATGCATCCATCTCACATATTCAATAATTAAACTAAAATACCATGTAAAGCATATACATATAAAGTATGTAAACAAGTAAGAATTCACACATATATAACATAAGATATGATTACCTAGAAACCCTCCAATGAGAAGGTAAAAATGGGGTGGGTTTGACACCCAAAATTTTTCACTAGGTTGTAGTAATAAAGTGTATCTAATGAAGGTTACAATGTTTGATTATGAAACATGATCTACACTATGAAAGGTCTACCCTATTAAAGGATTAAAAAGACTATTAGGTCTCACCCTATTAGAGGATTTCAACACCCTGTTAGAAGTGTTCCTAGTTAAAGGACTTTAACTCACAATTAAGTACATTGTTAGATGATTTGAATACAATATGTTAGGACTACATTTTTAAGAGATTTAACTGATTTACCTATTAGAATGTTTTAGCAATTATCTTGAGATTAGCACTTTGTTGCTTGCTGATAGATCACCTCTATACTGATGTGTACTTGATCCTTCCTAATCAGATGTCTCTTTTCTCTCCACTATTTACTTCCTTTGTTCACCTTTAACTAATTCTACAATGCAATTCATGTCATAATACCTTGGTCACCATCAATATCCTAATTTGCACATGCAAAACTCTCTTTGATCATTCATTCATTCCCTTTTTCACTTATAAGAAGTTTAGGGTTTTTCTTGATTAAGAAGACCTAGGTGACTTAGGGTTAGGTATGAATCAATGGTTATGATTCATCCATATTTCCACTTAAACCTTCCATTTACGTAATAAGATGCATGTAATACATAGGGATTCCCAGTTAAGATTCGTCGTTATCGACAAAATATTATAATTCAATCCTTAATTCAGTTTTAAAATGGTTTACATAGTAGTTTGTGCCAATACAAACAACTATGAAAAAACTATGTTACTCAGCATCTAAAGACCCTGGTGCTTGGTACATACTCTGAATTAAATACTATCACTTGACATTTGAATGACTTGGCATGAACTACTTGATTAGTTCCTAAATCACTTGGCACGTAATTTCTACTCGACACTTGAGTGACTTAGCATATGAGTGATTTGACACTTACTATTTACTTGGCATGCTCTAACTTATATGGTGTTCTTGACATATCCTACTTGTGATATTGCAATTAGGATTTAACTATGTGATTTTTGAGTCCAACTCATTGACCCATGTTTCATGAGTAGTGATTCAACATGAATCCATCTCTCATGAGAATAAATGGAACACTTAGCACTCATTGGATCTAGGTGATCCTCATAGGGATGAAGCACCAAAAATTCTCGGGAGGTCACCCAACCTAGTACTACTCCAGCCTAAGTGCACTTAACTATAGAGTTTCCTCCATGGTTAAAACCAAAGCTTGCAACCCCATTTTCAAAACCTTCACCAAGTGTTGTGTCTTATTAACCATTCATTAGAAATCCCCTTAAGCTCATCAATTGATAAGTAGGAGATAATTTCCAAACTTAGTCAAATTGTGATATTGCTATCAGGATTTAACTATGTGATTTTTGAGTTAAACTCATTAACCCATGTTTCATGAGTAGTGATTCAACACGAATCAATATCTCATGAGAATAAATGGAACACTTAGCACTCATTGGATCTAGGTGATGCTCATAGGGGTGAAGCATTGGGACTTCCCAGGAGGTCACCCATCCTAGTACTACTCCAGCCTAAGCATGCTTAACTACAGAGTTTCCTCCATGGTTAAACCCAAAGCTTGCAAACCCATTTGCAAAACCTTCATCAATTGATAAGTAGGAGATAATTTCCACAGCTAGTCAAATTGTGATATTGCTCAAAAATCACATAATCAAATCTTGATAGCAATATCACAATTTGACTAGCTGTGGAAATTATCTCCTACTTATCAATATCTTACTTGTTTGACATGAACTAAGTAAGTGACTTAAGTGTATAGGTACTTACTTATCAAAACCAATATGAGATTAACAAATAGAAGTGTTCAAAGACCTCTAACCATGCCACTCCTAATAGGGTGAACTAAATCCTCTAACAAGGTCATAATTAGCAATATATTTTGTAACTTTTAACAAGAATGGCTCCTAATAGGGCTCACTTCTAAAGAGTGAAAATTGTTTCAATTAGTTGCAAGGTGGTTTTTCCCAAATTAGGTTTCCACATTAAATCTTTGTGTCATATATGCTCATTTTATTTACTTGTGCTTTATATTTGTGCAACTAAGTCACTAAAGGATAAAATAGATCAATACATTTTAAGATTTCTTTGTTAAGCAAGCATCAACTATATTCTAGTGTTAATCGAGCTATTCAAATTTGTATGATAAGTGGAAGATTATATTGACATCTAAGGTACAAGGATTTGTTTTTGTGTTAAATGATTCACCCCTCCCCTCTTAGTTACTACTCTTATATTTCCAATAGAAGGCATCCACTTATTCAATTAAATATTTACTGTTCCAAAGTATTCTATTTGATGATGATAGAGAAATGCATGTAAAAATATTTTATAAGATGATAAGAATATGCATATTGAAAAGGACTCAACCTATGAAAATGAAGGCTCCCTTGGAAAATCATTAAGTAACCTCCTTGATTTGAAAATGACTTTTTTACATTGGGTGATCTTAGAATAAATTGAAATTAGACATAATAGCCAAGGCAAACATAAATAAGATGACATTACTGACAATACACATAACTTAGTACAGGGAATAACTTATCACAAATAAGAGAATGAGGGTGTAATAAATAATAGAAGATAGGTATGCTAGGGTCCAGATAGCCTTAAATAAGGTTAGTGATGTTAGTATAATATCTATGTTGGATACCACTTACAAGTTAGGTAGACTAAATGAAAATTAAAAAGTAGTTCACTAGTTATCAAAAGGTAATTAACTTGCATGTAGCTTTAAATATTTCTTATATATTACTAATAGTTTACAGGTATGTAAGATAGATAAGGGTACTATTAAAGGTCCAAGTGATGGAATGGATGCTAAGGGTCATAATTGTGACTCAGGCCTTGAAATTCTATTGAGGAGAAAGAACAATAATTCTACTAATCTAGATAGCATCATGGAGAAGAACAAACATTTTAATATTGATATAATTATGAAAATTCATAATCAGGCCAAGTGCCTATAAGTTATTTTGTGTTTTATATCATACGCTTTACAAACTTGGCCTTAAGACTATAGATTTTATTTATGTTTCTTAATCCCCCAATTTTGGGATTTTCTAAGACTTTAGGTGATATGTAGTTGACATTTGGTTTATGTCCTTGTAAAATAAGATTTCCTCTAATCAAGTACATTTAAATAAGCATAATTAAATATTTGTGTTGAAACAAGATTTTTTGTATAAAATTTGGAACAATCATTATATTGTCAATGATGTCAAACCTACTACTTGCTAATGAGGCAATTTCTTATTTAGTTTAAATGGTATCATTTGTTTGATTGATGAAGAGGATTTTCTTAAATGTGATAACAAGAGCACCTAGAGGAAAGGTTGAGTTATTTGGTACAAAAAGAAAGTACTTAGAACAAGTAAGACATGGATAATATGTTGTATTTTTTATCTACTTAAAGATGAAGTTGATGGATATGCTAGCTACATCTAGAAGAACATAGAAAGAAAATTATGTATGCTAAGCTTGACCGAGTGATTAGTTGGTGACAAGAAAAGTTAGTTCAAGCAGAACAAAAATTTAATTATTGCCGAGTAAAGTGAAGATCTAGTGTATGCCAAGTGAACTTATTACATGCCAAGAAAGTCTAGTGTGTTCCGAGTGATAGTAAAAGATAGTATGTGTTGAGTCAACTACTAGTGGATGTTGAGAAATATAGTGTGCTGAGCATCAGAGTTTAGTTAACGTCGAGTGATAACAATATGAGTTAGACTATGAATTTTTTGAATCTAAACTAACAAAGTTGATTTCTTGGATTGTGTGAAGCATGTCAAAGATAAGCTTGATGAGGTGGAGGATAAAAATTCAAGATAAACTATTTTGAGGAGAATTCATAGAGGATTGAGAAGGAAGTTTATAGAGGGAGAAAAATGAAAAAGAAGGAAGATTCAATGAATCTGACCTAACCCTAAAATGGATGATTATTATTGGGTGCAAAAAGATCTATAATCTCTTTATAAAGGGATACAAGGCTTGAAGCAAAATTTTTTATGTACGAGAACACAAGGAAGACAAGGAATCTATGTTTTTTCTTCATATGGTGGCCAAATTATAGAGTTTATAATTGGCATGCAAAGAAATAAATCTTAAGATGATGAATGCTTAAAGGGTTAAAAAAGCTATCAGAGCTGAAGATATTAAAGAAAAGCAAAATGGAGGACTAAACATAGATCTATAATCTATAAGTAAGTTGTGATTTGTTATCAAATCAAGTCCTACTATTACTTTCTAATCATTGTATCAATTCTAGGACAAATCCTTTGGATTAAGATTGACCTAATAGTAATTTTCAAATTCCTTAATTAGGTCAAATTTTAATGGAATGTTCTAAAGTCCTCTTACAAGGATCACTCCTAATAGGGTGATTGAAATCCTTCAACTATGTCATATTTAACCATGTGTATTGTAACCTTTAATAAGGTTGGCCTTTCACAAGGCATCACTTCAAAAGAGTGAGAATTAGTAGCATGTTACTTGTGGTTATTCCAAAATTGGGTTTCCATGTAAAATCCTTGTGTTATATGTGTGAATGATTCTATTATTTTTCATGTTTACATTTTTGCAAAGTGATTTTGACCTAGGATAGTAACCTACAAGTTTAGGTTTTTGAATGATCTAATGGATGCATGCAAGATACATAGTAAGGAGATATATGTATGAGTTTTGTTAAGATCTAATAAATTTTATTAGGACATTTGGATCTTGGATAATTAATTCAGCCCCCCTCTCAGTTATTCTAAAGTATTCCAACAATTGGTATTAGAGCACTGGTTTGTTGTGAGGGATAGTTTGAAGGTACTATTAAATAAAGATAATAATGCCTAAAAGAGATGTACCCAAGCTTAACACGGAGAAATTTCTTGCATGAAAAAGTTTGATGAGGCTACATCTAGTAGGACTTGGAGACTATGTACAAACTACAATTTGTATTGAACATGTTGACTATGTTGGAGCCCCTAGTGGTGAGGTTCTAGAAAAAGAAAGAGCACAATCATGCAATTTTAGAGATTGCATCTTCCCTAAGCTACACTGAGTTTGATGACATCAAGGAATTTGATGATATGAGAATGCAAGAAGGTGAGAATATTGCTCAATACTATTCTAGAGTAAAAGTAGTTGTAAATGCTATTAGAGGAGAAACTAGTAAGATTGAAGATGAGACCGTGATAAGAGAAGTATTGAGATAATAGCTTCACAAATATGCTATTAGAGGATCTATCATACAAGAGTTGAAATGCACACTTGGTAATGATTTGACCCCTAAAGGTTTGATAGGTAGATTGAATATCTTTGAACTCTCTAATTTTGATAATTTTGTAATTGAAAATGTTAAATCTTCTTTAAAACCTAAATTTTCATTGAAAGAACCTAAAAGAAAAGAAAAAGAGAAAACATGTTTCTAGTAATAGTGATACAGATGAAGATAATGTTGAATATCTTGAATCATTTTTGGCTAGGAGATTTCATAGAGGCAAAGGAAAATAAAAAGGTAAGATGCCTATTATATGTTTTAATTGTAACGAAGTTGGTCATATTGATGCAAGGTGTCCTAAGAATAAGAAGAATAGTGGTGGAGATAAATTCAAAAGAAAAAGAGATGCAAACAACAAGGATTACAAAGACAAAGAAAACAAATATTACTACATTGTTGAAGAGGAATCTAATGAAGAATTTGATGAGTATGAGGATGAAGTTGTCTATGTTGCAATGTAGGATGATTCTAATGAAGATGAGGAAACAACACTAGTGTCCTATGTGAACAACAGTGACATATGGATTATTGACAATGATTGTTCCAATCACATGACTAGAGATAAAAGTAAGTTCAATTACCTTGTGCATTATGATGGTAATAGTGTTAGATTTGGAAATGATGCACCATGTCTTATCAAAGGAAAAATATCAATTAAGTTGATAGATAAAAAGTATATTTTCTAAGTGTGTCACAACTAAATAGTGTTGGATGTAAGGTTGAGTTTGGAAATAAAAAAGCCAAGATCTATGATGCTAATGGAGATCAAATTGGTAATGGTGATCAAACTAGAGGTAATTTTTTCTACCTTGACATGAATGATGCTACTTGTCTAGTTTCACAATTTGATGATGTGTGGCTATTGAACAAAAGACTATTTTATGTAAATTTTCATAATTTGGTCAATATCAGTAAGATGAAGAGAGTTAGAGGTATTCCAAAAATGAAGAAACTAGATAATGAAATATGTAAACAATGTCAATTAGGTAAGATCAATTTTCAAAAGAAATTCTTGAATTAGTTCATATTGATTTATATGGACCAATCAATGTGCAAAGCTACTAAGCTTACAAGTGCATTATCCTATTTGTTGATGATTATTGTAGGATGATGATAGTTATGTTTTTGAAGCAAAAATCTTATGCATTTCAAATATTTAAGTGGTACTTGGCTAGAGTGGAAAAGGAAACTAACAAGAGATTTAAATGTCTAAAATCTAATAGAGGTGGAGAATTTACATCGAATGAGTTTGAGATGTTCTGTAATGGTAGAGGAATTAAAAGACAATCTTCTACACCTAGAACCCCTACACAAAATTAGATTTTTGAAAAAAGACATATATCTATGATGGACTGTGCTAGAAACTCATGATGGAGAATAATGCTTCTTTTAAATACTAGAGAGAAGCTATAAGTTCAACTGTCTATATCGTGAACTAAGTACAAGTCAAGAAAGGTACAAATTCCACACCTTTTGAACTATGGTCTAGCTACTCACCCAATGTAAAATATTTGAAGGTATTTAGAATCAAGTTCTACATTCTTAAGGATAATAGGAATGGAACATTTGATACTAAAAGTGAAGAAAATGTATTCCTAGGCTATTCTACAAGAAGTAAAGCTAATTAGTTATTAAATACTAATACTAACAAAGTTGTGGAAAGTTCAAATATGAAGTTTGATGAATATATGGAGGTACATGAAGCTAAATTTTTAAAAGAACCTGAAGATTACAAATCTCTTGTGCATTTCTCTGATGACATGATTTATGATGAATCTATGAACCAAGTTGCAAGTACACAATAACAAGTTTTAGTGACTATCAAGCCACATATAGTGAATGTCAAGTTGCATTCAAGAACCAAGATGCATTTAGGTGTCGAGTTACAAATAGAAGCTAAGGTACATTCTGATAATGAGATTAGTACACATGAAAGAAATCTTGAATTATGTTGGAAATATAAGAGGAGTAACTGAGAGGGGAGGGGTGAATCAGTTACTACTAAAATAAATCCTAGATCCCTTAGATGTCAAATGAAATTCAAACTGATAAAACTAATTACTGTTGATACTCGATAAGCTTTCAAAAATTGTTGTAACTCGTTAAATGCATAGTGTGCATTGCTTTAGCAGATCTTAAGATATTATTAGTAACTACTTACAAGCATGAAATAAATAACATGAACACGTAAGACACTAGGATTTCACATGGAAACCCTATTTGGGAATAACCACCAAATGTAACTAGTTATTGTTTTTCACTCTTCTATAGTGAGCCCTATTAGTAGCCAACTTTTTTAAAGGTTACAAAACACACTCTTAGGTGTAACCCTGTTAAAGGATTTAATCACCCTATTAGGAGTGGCCTTACAAAAGGTCTTGAAACAATTCAATGGAATTGGCACCTTGTTAGAGGATTTACAAATGGTTGTTAAACCAAGTCTGTTAAGAGATTTTATATCACTGCTACAATGGTTAGAGAGTAATAATGAAATGACCTAATTGAGATGTAACTAAATTTCTGATTACAAATCTTTGTTCTGGTTCATACTTGATCCTTCTTGATCGAGTAACACTTTTCTAGTCCACAAGGATACCTACTTATCCTTTAAGTTTTCTTCCTCTCTTATATCACATAATTTGAAATCACAACTTCACCTTTTACATACACCTTTTAGATTGTCAAGTTAGCTCAAATAAAAATTAGAATAACCAATATTCATCACCTCAGTCGGCTAGAATCAATAGGTAAAATAATTAAGATATACATACCAAGATAAGAAAATCCTTTGGGAGTCAACCTAGCTTAGTAGAAACTAATTCTGAAGCAATTTGTATACCATGTTCCTTTTTTTTTTATCAACAAAACCTTCTAGCTATTCAATGTAGACTTCATCATCAAGAAATCCATTCAAGAACACAGATTTAACATCCATCTAATATACTTTGAATCCTTTGTGAGCTGCATAAGAAAATAAATTTCTAACACCTTCTAATCTTGCAACAGGGGCAAAAGTTTCACCATAATCAATACCTTCTTCTTGAGAATAGTGTTTACATACCAACCTTGCTTTTGTTTCTTAACACTTTTCCATCTTCATTTAGCTTTTTTGTGAATACCCATTTTTTACCAATCACATTTTTATGTTTGGGCCTAGATACAAGAGTCCAAGTTTTATTCTTTTCTATTTGTTCTATTTCTTCATTCATAGCCTCAATTCAGCTTTCATTTTCAAGTTCATCTTTAACACTTCTAGGTTCAAATTCAGCAAGTAAACATGTACCTTTTTGTTTTCTTCTTAATCATTGTTCCATTTGATTTGTCTCCAATGACCTAATTAGGTGCATGATGTCTTCTGATATATTTAGCCAATAAAGGTTCTTTGATTTTTAAATGAATTGTACTATCTTTATTTTGAATTTAAACTTCAAACTTGAGTCCTTCTATCTACACTTCAGGTTTTTTAAATTCAGTATGCACTAACTTGGTAGCCTCTAAATGTGACTTGGGTCCTTCTATCTGTGACTCGAGTCCTTGTGACTCGATTTGCACTTCCTACAACTCAGTAATTGTTGTAGAATTGGAGGTCTCAAAAGATGAAGTCTCATTTTTCTCAAATGTGTTTGGCAATGTATCAAGTTCATAGTAGACAAATTTTCTATAGTCTACTAGCTGCTTTTTTCTTTCTTCTTTAGTCTTTTTTGTAAACTCATCAATTCTCAAATGTGCACTTTCTATGATTTTGTGAGTAGACAAATTCAAAGATTTGTATGCTTTACTTCTGCAAGAATATCATAGAAATATACCTTCATCACCTTTTACATTAAATTTTTATTTTCTAGATTCTTTCAAGATGTAACATTTGCTACCAAATAATTTCAAGTAACTTACATTGGGTCTATAGCCATACCATAGTTCATAGGGAGTTTTGTTTGAGTCCTTCTTCAACTAAACTCGGTTCAAAGTATGAACTACAATGCTAATAGGTTCCTTCTAGTATTTGATAGCAACATTCTTCTCAATCATTACTGTTGTTACACAATCCATGATGGATTTGTTTCTTCTTTCAGCTATTTTATTCTACTCAGGAGTACTAGGGGCTGATACTTGTCTTTTGATTCCTCTTTCAATGTAGAAATTGTTGAATTCATTTGAGATAAATTCACCACCTCTATTTGATCTTAAAAATTTCAATATTTTTCTAGTTTCTTTTTCTACTCTAGCCAGATAACATTTGAATTTTTCAAAAGCTTCTATTTTTTCTTTTAGATACATAATAGTCATCATTCTAGAATAATCATCAAAAAAGGAATGAAAAAAATTTCTCCACTATAAGTTTTTATTCCAATGGGTCTACATAAATTAGTATGCACAATTTCCAAGACATCTTTTGACTGATAGTTTTTTTCTTTTAAAACTAGTCTTTCCCATTTTATCAATTTGAAATTTTTTGCATAATCCAACATTAGGTTTCTTCAAATTAGGAAGACCTCTTACTCTTCTAAGTTTTCTTATCTTGACCATATTAGCAAATTTTACATGACATAGTCTTCTATGCCATAGCCAGCTTTCTTCTACTTGAGCAATAAAGCATGAGCAATTACCAAGATTGAGATAAAATATGTTACCTTTAGTTTGCCTGCCTAATCCAATCAAATTTCCTTGGTTATTCAGTAGTCTTTCCTTGCCATTCATGAAATCTACCTTGAATCCAATGTTGTTCAATTGTGCCCCACTTAGAAAATTATGTTTTAGTCCTTTAGTTCAATAAGCATTGTCACAAAGAAGTTCATTGGTTAATGAGATTCAACCTTTTCCTTTTATGCAACAAGGTTCATTGTTTCCAAACGTTACACTTCCTCCATCATAGTGTCAAAATGTTCAAACTTAGTTTTATCTCTAGTTGCATGGTGAGAACACAACTATCTATGATCCATGTTTCATTTTTGCTAACATGAGAGACAAGTGCCATCTTATCTCCTTCATCATTAGATTCATCTTTTCCAACAATATACACTATTTCATCTTCACTATTATCAAAATCTTTAGCCATAAAACAAGTTTTCTTATGTTTTTCTTTGTAAGATTTGTGACCTATGAATTCATTCTTGCCTTTGTACTTGTGTCTTTTCTTCTCTTCCTCACTTTCTTTGTTTGGACACCTAGCAGCAATATGACTAATTTCTTCATAAGAAAAATAGATTAAAGGAATTTTACCTTTGTACTTTCCTCTACTCCTGGTATATTTCTTTACAAGTAGAGCTTCAAAAATTTCAAGATCACTATCTAAACATTCTTTAGTTTGTTCCTCACTTTCTAATTGATTTTCTTTTATTTTCTTACCTTTTTCTTTGAGTGAGAGTTTAGCTTCAAATGCAGACTCAATATTCTTGGAAGTGGGAACATAGTTGTCAAAGTTGTCTAGTTTAAAAGCTATCAATCTTCCTACTAGGGCATCCAAGTCTATCTTGTTATTTGGATCACATCTCTTTTCTTAAATAGTAGATACTCTAATTGCATAGATGGGAAGCAAAGTTCTAAGTATTTTACTTATAATAGTTTCTTTTTTGATTTCTCCTCCAGATGCTCTGATTGCACTAACACTGGCCTTGATTCTTTGCACATATTTTGCAATGTTTTCATCTTCTCTCATCCTCATTTTATCAAATTGTCCTCTAAGGCTTTCTGCTTTGGCTCTTTCTACATTGTCATCTCCTCCATAGATTTCTTTTAGTTTGTTCCACATATCAAAAGAAATTTTATAGTCTTTGACCTTATCAAATTCAACATAATTGAGAGCAGATGCAATGTCAATCATCATGATGTTATAGTTCTTTCTCTCAACAATATATTCAACTAAAATTGTTCCAATGGGAGTTTTATATTCTTCATCAAGATATTTTCATCTTGAATCACTAATGGTAGCCAAATGAAGCCTCATGAGTCCTTGCCATGCTGCAGGGTTGTCTTTGTTCTATTTTGGAATCTCTCTCTTGTAAGCCATCCTGATCTTTGGCTTAGGTCCTTGAAACCTTCTTTGCAAGAACCAAAAGATCTAATACCAATTGTTGGAAATATTAGAGAATTAATTGAGATGGGAGGGGTGAATCAATTACTACTGAAATAAATCCTAGATCCCTTGGATATCAAATAAAATTTAGACTGATAAAACTAATTACTGCTAATACTCAGTAAGCATTCAGAAATTGTTAAAACTTAATAAATGTAGAGTGTGTATTAATTTAGTAGATCTTAAGATATTATTAGTAATTAATTGCAAGCATGAAAGAAATAACATCAACACATAAGACACTAGGATGTAACGTGGAAACCCAATTTGGAAAAAACCACCAAATGTAACTAGTTACTATTTTTTACTCTTATGAACTGAGCTCTGTTAGGAGAAAACCCTATTAAAGGTTATAAAATACATTGATAGGTGTGACCCTATTAAAGGAATTAATCAACTTTTTAAGAGTGGCCTTGCAAAAGGTCTTGAAACAATTCAATGGAATTGGCACCTTGTTAGAGGATTTACAAATGGTTTTTAAACCAACTCTGTTAAGAAATTTTATATCACTACTACAATCATCAAAGAGTAACAATGAAATGACCTGATTGAGATGAAACTGAATTCTTGATTACAGATCTTTTTTCTTGTTCATACTTGATCCTTCCTGATCAAATAACACTTTTCTACTTCACAAGGATGCCTGCTTATCCTCCAAATTTGTTTCCTCTCTTCTTATCTCTTTCAATCAACTTGCATATCACACACTTTGAAATCACAACTACCTTTCAGATTGTCAAGTTAGCTCAAATAAAAATTAGAATAACCAATATTCATCACCTTAGTCAACTAGAATCAATAGGTAAAATAATTAAGTTATACATGCAAAAATAAGAAAATCCTTTGGTAGTTGATCCAACTTGGTACAAACTAATTCTGAAGCAATTTCTTGTGTTAGCCAATAGAAGCTTGGCTAACACTACGAACTTACAAAATCCCCTTGGTAACCAAGTGAAGTTAGTTAATACTGACTCTGTTCAACTTTCCCTTCATTAATTGAGTGAGCTCTATTAATACTCTTTTATGCATAACTTCCTTTGATGCTTGAGTGAGCTTAGTAGATACTGCTTTCTATACAGAGTAAACTTAAGAATGCTTGGTAGACTAGGAAAACTATCTTCACTGACCAAGTGAGCTCGGCATGCATTGACTATCAATTGATATGACATTTTTGTAACATTAAAGAAAACGCATAATTAATCAATTGTATCCAATAGAATTACAAGATAGAGAAGCACACAATGATTCTAAAGTTGAGAGACCTAGAGAAGAAAATAGAGTAGAACCAAGATTGTCAATGTATGTCAAGAGACATCACCTTGCTACAAAAATTATTAGAGATAAAGAGGCCATACCTATGACAAGAAACAAGTTGAGAAGTGATACATGTCTGTTAAGAATGCATGAGCCTAAATTAGTTAGGGATGCATTGGAAAATGATGACTGGAGTCAAACCATGAGAGAAGAGATTAAGAAAATTGAGAAGAACAAAACTTGGTCACTTGTACCCAGACTAGAGAACAAGAATGTTATTGGAACCAAGTCAATTTATACAAATAAATTGGATGATAATGATGAAGTGACAAGAAATAAAGAAATATTCATTTGAAAGGGGTATGCTCAAGAAGAAGGAATAGACTATAAAGAAACATTTTCCTCTATTATAAGATTAGAAGGAATAAGAACTTTGCTTGCTTACTTTGCATATCAAGGTTTCAAATTGGGGTATTTTTTAGTGGCTAATATTAACTAATTGGCTAATTTTAGGAAATTTTGGCAAATAATTTAGTTATTAAAAATATTTAAAATTGCCACATTTTTATAAAATTTATTTATAAATATATTTAAATAGTGTAAGATTCACCAATATTTTTATATCTATTTTTCAAGTGGGGTTGCTTAAAGTTTACCTTGTTTCAAATTTTATCAAATGGATGTGAAATCTGCATTTTTTAATGTTATACTAGAAGAAGAGGTTTACATTGAATAACCTAAAGGATTTTTTTATGCAAACAACAAGAACATGGTATGTAGACTACACAAAGATTTATATGGTTTAAAGTAAACAACTAGAGCACGGTATGAGAGATTTCATAATTATCTTGTGAAGATTGGTTTTGAGAGAGCTGATGACAACAATAATCTATACCTGAAGACTAAAGGTGGTAAAGGTATTTTACTACCTAATTTTTTTTAATGATATCATATTTGGAGGATAAAATGCATTGTGCAAGACATTTTCTGATGAAATGATGGAAGAATTTGAGGTGTACTTGTTTGGAGAGATTAAATTTTTTCTTTCGCCCATAAGTGTATCAAATGTAGAATGCTATTTACATCACTCAGTCCAAGTATGTGAAGGAAATATTGAAAAAAAATTGTATTGAGTATTCAAGACCAGTTAGGACACCTATGGTCATAAGACATAAACTATCAAAGATTGATGATTTTGCCAAAGTAAACCAAAACTTTGTACATGTCTTTGAAGGAAAAATTTCACTATGTAGTTCATAGTAGACCTAACACTGCATTAGCTATTAGGATTATTACAAGATTTTCTACAAATCCTAAGGAGAATTGTTTGATGGTTGTAAAAAGGATTATGAGATATCTGAAAGGAATATAGGACTTTGGTCTATACTACAAGAAAAATGATAAGTTTTAATTGAGAGCCTATACAAATGATGATTGGGCTAGAAATATTGATGACATAAAAAATACAATTGGTGGAGCATTTTTTTATAGAAAGAATCTAGTTACATGGACTAGTAAGAAAAAAAATTGCATATCACAATCTATTGCTGAAGCTGAATATGTTGCTACTATAGTGAATTGTACCAATATTGTATGGATCAAACATCTACTCAAAGGAATGAAGGAGGAAATTGCTAAACTTTTTATGATCTACTATGACAACACAAGTGCAAGAAACATATCTAAGAACACTGTGATGCTTCAAAAGAAAAAAACATATAGCTATCAAGTATCATTAGTTTAGAGAGCTATTTCAAGATAAAGAAGTGAAGATGGAATATATGAATACCAAAGAATACATGGCTAATATATTCACAAAAGCTTTACCTAAGGATGCTCATGAGTATCTAAGAGGTAAACTAAGGGAGATACCACTATCAAAAGCTATTTAAGAAGTATAAGAAGTGCCCTACAAAACTTGAGTTGAATGGAATATGTTACACATTGATGCAATGGATCTTACTTTAGGAGCTGCCTAAAGTAATCAAAGGGCTACAAAAAAAGATTAGTCACAAGTAAGGTGATAGATGGAGAACTTGAATTGTTAACATCTACATGTTGAGATGATAAGACTTTGGCATTATTTTTCAAGTGGGAGAAATAGAATTGAGGAAGATAAAATTGGATATCCAACAAGTGAGCAAGAAATATCTAAGAGGGAGAAATAGCCATAATAGAGGGAGTGTTACCTTAGAGGGAGTAATTAGAGAAAGTTAGAAAGTTAGAGAGATAAAATGAGATAGAGACTAGAGAAATAGTATGAGGGAGATATGAAAGAAAGAAAAAGATTGACAAAGATACATTACCCTACATAGAGGAAGGACACATATAGATAAAGGGAGAGATTGTAATACAAAGTACTAATTTTCTTTTTGGTATTGTTGTTGGTATTGGTTTACCATCAATGCCAAAGAGGGAGATTGTTGAAACAAGATTATTTGATAAAATCAGGAAAAATCATTATATTGTCAATGATGTTAAACCTGCTACTTGCTAGTGAGACAATTGCTTATCTAGTTTGATGCTGTCATTTGTTTGATTGATGAACAGGATTTAATCAAATGTGGTAACAAGAGCACCTAAAGGAAAGGTTGAGTTATTTGGTATAGAAAAGAAGTACTTAGACCAAATAATATGGATAATATGTTGTATTGTTTATCTACTTAAAGATGAAGTTGATGGATATGCTAGCTAAGTCTAGACAAACATAGAAAAATTTTTTTGTCTACTAAGCTTGACCAAGTGATTATATGGTGATGATAAAACTTAGTTCAAACTGAGCAAAGATTTAGTTAGTGCCGAGAAGAGTGAAGATCTAGTGTATGCCGACTGAACTTAGTATGTAGTGAGTAAATATTAACATGTGCCAAGTGATAGTAAAATATAGTATGTGTTGAGTGAATTGCTAGTGGATGTGAAGCAACATAGTGTGTACCAAGCATCAGAGGTTAGTTAATTCTGAGTGATAGCATTATGAGTTAGATCATGAATACATTGAATCTGAGCTAATAAAGTTGATTTCTTGGATTGTGTGAAGCATCTAAAAGATAAACTTGATGAGCTAGAAGAACAAAATTCAATATAAACTATTTTGAGGCAAATTCATAGAGTATTTTGAAGGAAGTTTCTGGACGTAGAAAAATTTAAAAAAGGGAAGATTCAATGAATATGACCTAACCTTAAAATAAATGATTGTTATTGAGTAGAAAAAGACCTAAATTCTCTTCATAAGGGGATACTAGGCTTGAAGCAATAGTTGGCATGTGCAAGAACCCAAGGAAGACAAGGAGTCTAGGGTGTTTTTCATATGGTGGCTGAATTATAGAGTTTGCAATTGGCATGCAAAGAAACAAGGCTTAAAAATATGAATTCTTGAAGGGTGAACAAGCTATCAAAGATGAAGGGAATGAAGCCAAGAAGAATGGAGGACTAAACAAAGATCTATAATCTACAAGTGAGTTGTGATTTGTTGTGAAAAAAAGTAATACTATTACTTTCTAATCATTGTATCATTTCTAGGATAAATCCTTTGGATTAAGGTTGACCTAACAATCATTTGTAAATCCTTTAACCGAGTGACATTCTAATGAAATTTTCTAAAGTCCTCTAACAAGGCTCACTCCTAATATGATGATTGAAATCCTTTAACTAGGTCACATCTAACATTGTGTATTGTAAACCTTAACAGGGTTGGCCTTTCATAGGGATTCACTTCAGAAGAGTGAGAATTAGAAGCATGTTACTGTTGGTATTTCCCAAATTGGTTTCCACATAAAATCCTTTGTGTGATAGATGCAAATAATTCTTTTAATGTTTCATGCTTACATTTCTGCAATGTGATTTTGATGTAGGATAGTAACCTACAAGTTTAAGTTTGTGAATGATCTAATTGATGCATGCAAGATACATAATAAGAAGATATGCGTATGAGTTATGTTAAGCACTAAAAAGTTTTATTGGGAAATTTGGACCTTGGATAACTGATTTACACCCATCGTCCCCCAATTATTCTAAAGTATACCAACAATTTACACATATTGAAAAAAGAAAAAGAAATTAAATTGATGCTAAATGCTAAAAGTCCATCAGAAGTAGAACATATTCTCTTTATTATAATTCAAAAATTATTATTGTTAAGGAATGTTAAAATGATTAATAATTCTCATGAAGTTTTACTAAACATAGATAATGAACAAATAATATGTTGTAACTTTAATTGAATCTTATACATAAATTTAAGAGAAAATACATTAGAAATTTAGCTTTTGTCTAGTTACATTATGCATTATTTTAGTGTATTTCAGTATTATGTTGGTAGATAAGGTATGTTCTTGTAAATAAAATTTCCACTTCATTTGTGTGGTTATGAATTTATGCAAATGCTTTTATTTGTAAATCCTATTTAGAGGCATTATCTCACATTGAATATATATAGCATTGCATTCTCTTTCTCTCATTATGGTATCAAAGCAATGCTAAGATCCTTGTGAAGCACTCAAGTAAATGAGGTGAAGAACATTTTAGGCTTGATGGATCAACACTGATGGGGACACAACCCAAGAATAGAATGGAAACAACAGAAAAGGGAAATTATATTAACTGAGAAAATAAGCTAGTACAACCAGTACAGGAAAATAAACTTCAAAACATGCCCTAAGGGCTTACAATAGCATAAATTTGGAGATAATTTCTCCTTATGGCACCTCCTCTCAAACTCCACTCCAAACTACCTTTTACAATGCCAGAAATCTCCTTAAATAGACCCCGAAGGGTTAAGGACTAGGAGTACATTCTAGAAAGTGCTAGTAGGCATCCACCGACAAAATAGAAGGTTCCAGAAGCTGCGTTAGAAGTCGGTGCAAATCTAGAAGAATCCAGAAACGGTAATCGAACTTCCGGGAGCCATAACATTTGAACCGTAGCTCCGATTGATGAACCGTTTACATTTTCGGAAAGCTCTCAAAGCGCTCTATAGCCCAATGGACAAACTTAGCTTGTCCCCCATTTTTCAACCCTTTTTGAGGTCATTTAATGCCCCAAACCTAACTTTGAAGCATTCTTAGGAGGTCTCCAAAATCCAAAAAACTGCAATAACTTTCAAACCATGGGGCCTATTGACCTGATTCTTTTTCTGGAATGCTTTAAATCATGATTACATTCATCTAGCCAATTCACACCTTCTAGTTTACCGAAATGATGGCCCAAATACATGCTCCTATTTTTTCAAGATTTTCAAATGCACTAATAGTTGAACTATGAGAGTTGGAACCTTTATTTGAGCCAAATGGGTATCCAAAAATGTAAAGACATGAAACAAAAACTAATTCTAAGTACATTTTTTTTGGGTGACACATGATTGCCCTTATACCTCTGGATGCTCCTGCATCAGACACCCAGGGCAGATTGAAAAGTGACCCTGTCACTTTATGGATGGTAGAGGAAATCCCAAATGGGAAACCTTAGCTGCTGAAATCCAAGTTGAGTCCTCGATTGATCATCCTTTCCATTTGACCAAATACTCTTCATACTACCTATTTCTGGTACTCCTACCCACACGATGATCTAGAATGTCTTCTATCTCCTCCTTCTTAGAAGCAGGAATTGGACATGGCTCTAAAACTAGCTCCTCATCTGCACCATCATCATGATACTCTGTTAAATTTCTAATGTTGAAAATGGGAGAAATGTGAATACCATCTGGCAGCTCCACCTCATATGCATTTCCTGAGTTATGTTTCTTCAAAACTTTGCAGGGGCCAAATTTCTTCATTTTCAGCTTATTGTAAGTACCAACTGGAAATCTTTCTTTTTGTAAGTGCACCATGACTAGATCCCCTACTTGGAATTCCTTATGTCTTCTCCTTTGATCAGCCCTAGCTTTATACTCTTGATTCATCTTGATAATGTGTGCTTGAACCTTGTCATGTAGACGCTTGATGTGTTCAGCAAATTCCTCAGCTTCAACACTTGTTCTCTCCCCTTGTTCTATCTTCCTCAATTCTGGTGCAGCCCTTGGGCTATTCCCATATACAATTTGAAATGGTGATTTTCTAGTACTCCTATTTACAGAGTTATTATAAGCAAACTCTGCCTGTGGTAGAATCAAATTCCATCCCTTGGGCTTATCTCCAACTAAACATCTCAGCAAATTGCCCAGACTTCTATTTACCACTTCTATTTGCCCATCAATCTGTGGGTGATGCGTGGAACTGAATTTCAAGTCTGTTCTCAACTTCTTCCACAATGTCCTCTAGAAATACCCCACAAATTTAGTATCTCTGTCAGAAACTATACTCCTTGGAAGACCATGTAGTCTTACCACCTCTTTGAAAAACAAGTCTACAATATGGATAGCATCATGAGTTTTGTGGCATGGAATGAAATGTTCCATTTTAGAGAACCTATCAACCACCACGAATACTGAGTCATTACCCCTTTGTGTCCTTGGCAATCCAAGAACAAAATCCATACTTATGTCCTCCCATGGCCTTGATGAAATAGACAACGGCTGATATAGGCCAGTATTTTGACTAAACCCCTTGGCAACTTGACAAACCTAGCAACTCTGTACAAACTTCTTCACAACCTGTGTAATTTGAGGCCAAAAATAATGTTCTCTAAGAATGGCAATGGTCTTATCCTGACCAAAATGTCCTGCCATCCCTCCACTGTGTTTCTCCTTAATCAGATTTTCCCTCATGGAACTCCTTGGAATGCACAATTGACTAAATTTGAACAATATGCCATCCTGAATCAAATAGTGTAACCACTTAGTTCTATCTACAGCAACAGGTTCTTTACAAGCTTTCTATGCTTCAGCAAAATCAGGATCCTCGGGGTACAAATTCTTGAGTTCATCAAACCCAATTACTTCAACCTGCATTGTTGTAAGCAACAACTGTCTCCTACTTAGTGCATCTGCAACCCTGTTAGATTTTCCACTTCTATGCTTCAACACAAATGTATAACTCTGCAAGAATTCTACCCACTTCATATGGCTCTGATTCAATTTACCTTGGCTATTTAGGTACTGTAATGCCTGATGATCAGTATACAAAACAAATTCCTTTGGCAATAAATAATGGCTCCATTTCTTTAAGGCCTGAACTATTGCATAGAAGTCTTGATCATAAACATAATACTTCTTCTTTGCATTATTCAATTTTTCACTAAAATATGCAATAGGCTTACCTTCTTGGCTTAATATAGCCCCAATAGCGCTACCACTAGCATCACAATCCACCTAAAATACTTTTCTAAAATTTGGAAGTGCCAACACAGGCTTTTCAGTCACCGTCTTCTTCACCAATTCAAAACTTCTCGCAGCTGCTGCAGTCCATTTGAACTCTTTTCTATCCCCTCTTATTACATCAGTTAGGGGTGCACATATGCCACTGAAATTCTTAATAAACTTCCTGTAAAAACTAACCAGACCATGAAATGATCTTACCTTAGTAGCAGACCTTGGAGTAGGCCATTCCAAGATGGATTTTACCTTCTCTGGATCCATTTTGAGACCTTCAGGTGATATAACAAATCCCAAATAGACTAACTCCCTTTTTGCAAAGACACACTTCTTTAGATTAATTAACAGTTTCTCTTCCCTTAGCCTTTCAAGGACACTATGAATATGCAATAAATGTTCTTCCAAAGTCTTGCTGAAAATTAAAATATCATCAAAATAGACAATAACAAATTTTCCCAAGAACTTCTTAAGTACCTCATTCATGAGCCGCATGAAGGTTCTTGGGGCATTCATCAATCCAAAGGGCATGACTAACCACTCATAAAGACCCTCCTTGGTCTTGAAGGCTATTTTCCACTCATCTCCTTCTCAAATCTGTATCTGATGATAGCCACTCTTCAGATCTATCTTTGTGAAGTACTGAGCTCCACTCAAGCAGTCCATAAGATCATCCATCCTTGGTAAAGGAAACTGGTACTTGATGGTTATCCTATTTATAGCTCGAGAATTTGTACACATCCTCCACTCTCCATCCTTCTTTGGTGCAAGTACTGCAGGTACTGCACATGGACTCAGGCTCTCTCGAATCAAGCCCTTCCTCAACAACTCCTGAACCTGTCTATTTAGCTCCTCTGTTTCGGTAGGAGTCATCCTGTGAGCAGCCTTGTTAGGCAAACTAGCTCCTGGAATCAGATCTATCTGATGACTGATTTGCCTTACTGGTGGCAATCCATCTGGAACATTATCAGAGATAATATCTCCAAATTCCCCTAGTAAATCTAAAACTTAAAATGGTATTTCACTACTACCTTCTTTATCTTTCCTAGGAATCAAAGCATAGCACATATGCTAATGTTTCATGCCATCTAAAAACTTCCTTCCATCAACAAGACAAATCTTAACACTGCTACATACCTTTTCACCTTCCTTTTTCATGGGCTTCAATTTGTGGTGAACTCCATCCTTTGTCAGAGAGTATGTGTTTGCATGTCCATCATGTATTGCATGTCTATCAAACTACCATGGTCTACCCAACAATAGATGGCAAACACCCATCGAAATAACATCACAGAGAACTTCATCATGGTAACTCCCAATTTTGAATTTTACTAAACATTGTTCACCTACCAGGACCTTATAATCATCTTTTACCCAAGAAATTCGATAGGTTTGGGGATGTTTCTCCCTCTTGAGCTTTACCTTAGAGACCATCTCTTCTGATACCAGGTTATCATAGCTACCACCATCAATGATCATGTCACAACATTTATCCTCACACTTGCATTTGGTATGAAACAAACTCCTTCGTTGTCCTAGTTCATTCTCACCACTTAGTAGGACTCTTTCATTTACCAAGGTCTCTCCTCTTTTTGCATCCTCTAAATGTGATGATTGTGCATCCTCATCCACACGAGAAACCCTAGCTTGGCCCTCAGCTCTCCTATCTGTCCTTCCTTGTCATTGAGGGCATTCAAAGGCATGATGACCTTCTTCATTGCAATGGAAATAGGTACCACGGAAGCCTCCTCTTCCTTGTCCATGTCCTCTACCTCTTCCTCTTTGATTTCCAAAGTCTTGATCATGGGAGTGGTTGAAACCCTCATTTCTCTGGTTTTTGCTAGCACCCACATCTTCATTTTTCTTTTGGGTTTCATTGGAGCCTCTAGATGATCTACCGCTTCCCCTTCCTCCTTGACCGTACCCTCTTTGTCTTCCTTCAAACCTTTTATTCAGCTTCTCTTCAACTCGTAGGGCAAACTGGTATGCCTCTTCAACGCTGGTCATTCTTACCAGACTTAATTCCTCCTGGATGCTAGGTTGCAACCCACTGATATAACGAGCAACCTTCTCCTTATTTGCTTCTACATGCCCCACTCTAATCAAGAGTCGATAAAACTCCTCTGTATATTCTTGGACTTATCTTCCTGCTTGCTTTAACCCATGCATCTTCTTAAACAGATCAAGCTCGTAGTCCACAGGAATGAACTGCTTCTTCAATTTGTCCACCCTGCGATCCCATCTTGTGATCTTCTCCTTTCCTCTTCTAAGTCTTTCCAGTTGAACCTCTTGCCACCAGATTTTGGCATAGCCTTTCAGTTTGGCCTTTGCAAACTTAACCCTATCTAGGTCCCTTATATCCTCATACTCAAAGTATTCTTCTAGTTCATTGATCCAATCGATCAACTCATCTGGTTTCAAATTTCTTGAAAATATACCCACTTCAATTGTAGGTCTTTTCCCAAACTTAGTAATGGCCCTAAAAAGCCTTTCCTCTATAGGATTCAGAACTTCCCTGTCAACTTCCTCTTCTAGTCCCATTACTTCCTCTTCATTATCATCCTCACTATTGTCACCTGTGGCAACATTTGCTCCTCTACGAAGCTCCTCTTGCAATGCTTGTACCTACCTCTGGAGGGATCTAACCTCCTCAGGATCAATAGCTCTAGCCCTTCTACCACGCTCTGTTTGTGGAGGCATCTTCTAACTCAAACCCACAACCACACAGTCCTAGTGCAAACTGCCTCATAGTCAGCGCTCTGTCTACACACTCAGGAAAACTCACTCTGATACCAATTGATGGGGACACAACCCAAGAACAGAATGGAAACAATAGAAAAGGGAAATTATATTAATTGAGAAAATAAGCTAGTACAACCAGTACAGGAAAATAAACTTCAAAACATTCCCTAAGGGCTTACAATAGCATAAATCTGGAGATAATTTCTCCTTATGGTACCTCCTCTCAAACTCCACTCTGAACTGCCTTTTATAATGCCAGAAATCTCCTTAAATAGACCCCAGAGGGTTAAGGACTAGGAGTAAATTATAGAAAGTGCTAGTAGGCATCCACTGACAAAATAGAAGGTTCTGGAAGCTGCGTTAGAAGTCGGTGCAAATCTAGAAGAATCCAAAAATGGTAACTGAACTTTCGAGAGGCATAACTTTTGAACCGTAGCTCCGATTGACGAACCATTGACATTTTTGAAAAGCTCTCAAAGCGCTCTATAGCCCTATTGACCAGCTTTGCTTGTCCCCCATTTTTTGACCCTTTTTGAGGTCATTTAATGCCCCAAACCTGACTTTGAAGCATTCTTAGGAGGCCTCCAAAATCGGAAAAACTACAATAACTTTCAAACCATGGGGCCTATTGACCTGATTCTTTTTCTAGAATGCTTTAAATCATGATTACATTCATCTAGCCAATTCACACCTTCTAGTTTATCGAAATGATGGCCCAAATACATGCTCCTATTTTTTTTAGGATTTTCAAATGCACTGATAGTTGAACTATGAGAGTTGGAGCCTTTATTTGAGCCAAATGGGTATCCTAAAATGTAAAGACATGAAACAAAAACTAAGTCTAAGTACATTTTTTTTTGGGTGACACAGGATTGCCCTTATACCTTTGGATGCTCCTGCATCAAACACTAACATTTCAATAGTAAGAAGCTGGTCTCCAACCTTCCTAGTCCCTCTTACATTTTTTATACCCTTGAAGCTATCCCATCCTTGATTAGAAGTGAAGGGTGGTGGTGGGGGGGGGGGACATCACCTACCCCATGAAAGCTACTCCCAAAGGTGGGGGGGGGGGGGAATGTGAGAATTATATCCACAGATAGAGCCAAAGAAGGGCTCAAATGGATAGGCTAGAGTAGTCAATGAAGGAAGTGGTAGATAGTCACATTGGCATCTACCAAAAATTTGACACACAAGCATAATTCTCCACAAGATTTATGTAGTTTGTGGCCACTACCCTTTATTTCATGTAGGTGAATAAGGGTGAGGACTTGGGTAAGGAGAGTGAAACTACCTGCTTCATTTATGACTTCTTGGTGGAGGACTAGCTGAAGAGGATTCTAGAAAATCCTATCAAAGAGGAGGTGGTGCACATGAATAGGGACAAGCCTAAGGAGAAGAAGAATGAGGAACTAGAAAAGAATAAGGGGAGATAGCCCTAGTTATGTTTTTTTTCTTTTTTCCTTTTGTGTTGTTGATCACTCTGAACTAGATGCTCTGTGGGGTTTTATTTTATATATATATGTCTAAGCATTGGATTGGAAGAACCAATTTGTTTCCTTGTTGTTGGAATGCTTTTCTATTTTATTTACTAGTTACTAATAGGATTGATGGTTTTGATAGTTCTACTCTGGAAGTTTCTTTTTTGAATTATAAAAATGGTATCAGTTAGATGATTGTGAGGTAACTTCTATCTAATCCTTCAACCTCTTTTTTACATTAGGGTCAGCCCCTCATTCTTTTGGCTTCTATCTAATACTTCAAAAACACTAACATTGCAAGTTGGACATAGTATTTGGTGTGACTACAAGTTAATATATGGCAAAATTGGAGTATGTATAAAACATGAGGAGTTATATGGAATAGAATGATGCAAGAGAAATGAGAAAACATATTTGCCACTAATTTTTATTAAATCATCTCACCATTATGTTGAGAATTTGAATTATTGTTTTCCAATGCTAGATATGGATACAATCATCATTTTTCTTACTTTCCATTGAAGTACACATGAAAGGACATAAAAATTCAGTTCTTGATTAGATTCAAATGACTATCACAAATTAAGATAGGCTAAATGATATATATATATATATATATATATATATATATATATATATATATAATATTTTATATATTGTTGAAATTAATTAATGGAAAAGTGAATTTTGAGGTGGGGGGTGAATCAACACTTCAAAAATTTAACCAAAATATATTCACCACATATCCATCTCATATCCTAATATGTAAAATAAAATAACTATCCATGAATTTCATACATAAAATAAAGAAATTAACATTTGACACAAGATATTGGTTACCCAGAAACCCTCCAAAGAGAAGGTAAAACAAGGGTGGCAATGACACCCAAAAATCTTCACTGCTGCAATTGTAAAGTGTACCCAATTATTGTTACAATTGTTTGATCATAAATTAAAATCTATCCTATGAGGGATCTTCCTTGTCAAAGGCTACAAAGACTATTAGGTCTCACATTGTTAGATGGTTTAAATTGACAATGAACTAAGCACTTGGTCAAGAGATTTACAAGAGCCTGTTAGAACTTGAAACTTCTTAAGGCTACTTTATTAGGAGATTTTCTCTACATCACCTATTAAAATGATTCAACACCATGATCCTTCAATTAGCACCTCACTTATAGATGTTAGACCTTCTCTTTCCTAAAGAATACTTGATCCTTCTAATTAGATATATCCCCTCTTATCTCTCTACTCTATTTTTTTCTGTCTAACTAATTCTTAAATTTGTACCTCTATCTCTACCCCCTTAGTCACCATGAATGTCATCTCTACACTGACCATTCATCTCACATGCTTCTCCTTTGCACACAACATACAAGAAATCTTTTAGGGTTTTCCTCAAGTAAACATAGGTGGACTAGGGTTAGGTTAGAAACAACAATTATGGTTGATTCATATTGCCTTGTAAAACATCCCTCATTCTAATTAGTTGCATGTCATGCATAGGGATTCATAATATACATCCATACTTATCTTCTAGAATCATAAAATAATTGTTAGGTTGGACCAAAAATAGTTTACATAGAAGTTTGTACCATTAAAAATAACTATGCCAAAAATTATTCACTCAACACCTAAAGACTCTAATGCTTGGCACTCACTATATATTCAATGCTATAACTTAGCTTCTAAATTAATTAGAATACACTATTTACTGAACACCTAAATCACTCAGTATGTATATACTTTCTTGACACTTGAGTGACTTGACACATACTGGTGCTTGACACTAACCAAGTATATTGCTTGGCATGCACTATCTGACAAGTTATGCTCAGCTTACTCTTTGCACTTGATTCACACTATAATTGTGGTAGAGCATGAGTTAAGTGTTTTGTCACTTCTTTTTCAAAACTAAAATGAGATCAACAATCTCCCCCTTTGACATCAGTGGGAAAAACACTTGCTCATGCATATATAACCTCAATATGATCATAACTTAGACAGTCTATATACATTACTTGGCTCACAAACAAAATTTTAAAACATAAAAAATTTGCAAAATGGATGACTAATAGTCATACCTCATAACTCCATTACTCCCCCCAAGTAAATGTTTCCATTTTATTCCTTCTTCTACTTCTAATACTCCCCTTGAGTAGATATGTCTGATGAACTTTATATCCCAAAATTATACTCCCGCTTTCTTCAATTCTCCAAAAGCTTCACTATCCCCCTTTTTTAAATCTTATGTCATTTAAGTGGTACACTAATAGGGTATTGATCAAAAAATGTTTTATGGACCTTAATGATTATTTTCAATGTTGCATCTCAATTATTGCATGTTAACTCTAGAGATTGATACTAAATATCTAGCTTGATAGTAGAGTCAACTAAGCCATCATGAGTTGAAAGTTGATTATCTTTATTCATCAATGTCTCAACAAAGTCTAGTTCCTTATGCAATACTTCCATGTGAGGGGTTAACATGGATTTTATACTGATCGAGGTAGCTTTTATATTTTCATCTTGGGTTTTTAATTTAGCTAGCTTACCTTGAGTTGATAGTAGCCTCTAGAAATGGGATTGGATTTGACTAGGAGATAGCTATACTATTGTACCTTTTAGTTGTAGATCTCTCTATAGCTTGTCAATAGCCCTATGTACTTCTTGTGTCAATAGTTTTACATGATATAGCTTGGTGTATAGAGAGAATATTTTCCCAAAAACATTCTTCATACTCTTAACTTTTGTGGCTAGATCAAACTATCTAAGTGTAATAGCACTATATATCTTTTCAAGTACCTTGGAGTGAAATTTTCTTTCATACCATTCTAACAATTTTCAATTTTAATCTAGGTATTTATCTCCAACATTATCAATAGTGTTTAAAAGCTTCTCAATGATAGGTTTGTCTTCATTCAGATCTAGAAGGTTGAAAACATTAAAAATTATATCCTTGAAGTTATGTAGTACTTGGTTCTTCTTATGCTTCCTTCTTTACAACTCTTGCTTCTTCTTTCTTTTTAAAGCTTCCTATAGAATGATCATCTTCACTATGGTGATTTTTTTAAGATCAAAATTTTGTAGTTCAATCACCTCATCTAAGCTCACATTTCCATAAGATATGTCATTATAAATCCTTGATGTTTCTACACTTGGCCTTGATACTTGCAGTGGTGTAGCATCAGTACTCGACCTCTAAAGAGCTTGACTATTGGGAGGAGTAATAGAAACTGGTAAAGTTTTGTATAGCTATTTTTTCCTTTGGTGCAATAGTCACCTTCAACTCTTCAACCTTCTCTTCTTTATTCACCTCTTCCTATTGTGTTTCACTTTGAATTTGTGAAATAGGTGCAAGACTAGCTTCCTAAACTAAGTTAGCCTCGGTTCCATCTTTTTCAATAGTTAATATGGCTTGTTTTCTTGTAATATTTGGCAACAATGTGTTGACATCTTTTGTAACTACCTCTTTCATCTAAAATACAACTATAGGAATTGAAACATGTGTTTCAATTGTAACACTTGCATGTTCAGTTCTTGCACGTTGATCCTCTTTCTCTTTTGTCTCTCTATATTGAGGGGGTACATTAGATGTGTCTATTGGTTTCTCCCCTATAGATGCCAATTCTACCTTCTGAATCTCATCTACTCTCACCAATATAGGATTGTTGCATAGTTTAGTTGTTGTGGTGGAGTCCTTCATTATCTTCTTCAAGTCATCTTTAGTCAAAGATTTGATATTTTGAGGTGAATTATCATGAACATCATTTATTTATATTGAGCCTTCTTGACTCATTTGATCTACATGTAGAGAACTAACCCTTAGAACTCATACATCTTGTACATTCTAATCATCTTGCTACTATTCATCAATTGTGGCCTCTTCTTCTATTGTCTCCTCGGTGCCTCCCATATTACCATCCTTGATTGGTACCTCTTTTGTAGTCCCTATTGCATATTGTTTACCTTTCTCAGTAGTTTTCTTAGTGGATAACCCATAAATAGTTTTCCAAGTTGATGTACTCTTGGTTACCACATCTTCTATGTTCTTCTTCAAAATATGGAATGTCATGCATTTTGGAGTAAATTTACTTTATGTAATTCCATAGCCTCATTAATAATTTTCTTATTGAATTTAGGTATCACTTGGGCTAGTGTAGTTTCAATAATTTGTCTTTCAATTTGTAAGATGAATAACCATTTCTAGTCATCTCAGTCATATAGACTCTTGGATAGTGAGTTTGTAATCTCAAGGGGAGTTTATTTGAATGTAGCCATCATGTTATATATACTTTCCTCAATTTTATTCTAATCAAATTTTATTAAATTATCAAAATCAATGCATGCAAAACTAGATAAATCTACATTTAATTTTCCATTATCACACAAATTGTCTAAGTCAAAGGAGGCATTGTATCTTACCACCTTGAGTTGGCTTAGGTCATCTAACTCTATTTTCTCCTAATCTAACTTGATTGCTAGATTATACTTCCTCCTTAATCTCTTTTAGGTCTCTTTTATAGGCTGGCTTGGCTCAGTTGTGGCAATATTTCTTTTTCCCTTTGGCTTTTTAGCTTTCTTGATTGTCTTGGTGGTTATCCTTGTGTTAGACCTAGTAGTAGGTACTGATGGTTTCTATTGTGAAGTTTTCACAAGCTTCTTAAGTTTCTTCACCTTTGGTTCCTTTTCATTTCTCTTCTTCTTAGCTGATTGAGGTCCTTAACACCTTCTAATTCTTCTTCTTTATCTTCTCCTTGTCCTAGATTAAGTGCCAATGGGGCTTGGACTTGTTCTTCCTCTTCATCATCATTATCTTCTTCTCCCCCTTCACCAAATATCTCTTTTAGCTTCTTCACAAGATTATTCTTGTTTCTTATCACTAAAGCTATTTTCAAGTTTAAAATGATCCTTGACTTGGCTTCTTCATAATTCCCAAATGAGGTGGCACTTTTATCAATGTCTTATGTTAGTAGAGTTATAATAGCTATAGATGCCTCATCTACATTGATCTCATATCACAAGGGCTTTAGCCATCTGACCTTAGGTATGGATGCCTACACATATGTGTAATTTGCATCCACTAAGAAGCAAACATCATTGTAAAGTTGTTCCACTAGTGACACTAGTATCCTTAACCTTTCTTTCATGGATTTCTTAAAATTTTCAAAATAGATGGTCATTACTAACTCAAAGTTGTCTCCAAGCTACTCTATGAGCTCTACAATCTAAAGTTTAAGTGGCCTACTTGACTTCCACACCACTTTACCTAATGTAGGAAAATTGTTCTATACATAAAAGAATATGTAGACTAGTAGAGAACCAAACTTGCAAGATGCAATCTTTGTTTTCCTAATAGCCTCCAAGTTTTTAGATAGTTGCTAATGTTGTAACTTAGTAAGGTCATAGGTGTGATCTCTCTTCACAATTTTGTATCCCAAATCAACTTCCATACAAGATACATTGTTTATTCAGCTAGACTGAAAGAAATTGTGAGCAATCACTCTCACTGCAAAAGAAATTAGGGGGTTTGAAATAGAATCAATAGACATCTCTCTCTTATTCCACATGGCACTTGTATTTTTCTCAATTACCTCATTTGCATCACTATGCATGCTCTTAGGTCTATCTAGGGTAGGGTACCCTAATACTTAGTTGATGGTCCTTTTAGTGACTTTACTTGGTACATTCTCCAATAGTATGAAGTCATCATGTATTCGACTAAGCATAATTTTTATCTATTTAGTCTTGAATACATTGGAAAAATATAGGACAGGGGATAAATCTTTCTTTTCTACAATTTTATTTTCTTCCCTCAAGACTCCATTCTAATTAAGTTTCCTTTATAATTTTCTTATCTACATGTATCCTATACTTCCAACTTTACATGTATAACAACACCTGACATTCTAAATCATAAGAACTTTTTGTGGTATCAACTATCATGCACCAAATGGTTCTCCTTTGTCTGATAATTTAGGTATTTCTTATAATGGTGGTTTCTCACATCATTACTAATTAATTTCATACTAAAAATTTCTCTTCCTTCCTTCCTAACATTCATAGAAGAGCTAGTTGCCATCTTGACTACTTAGGGTTTGTGAAAATTCAAACAATGTAACTCAACACTAGTTAAATACCTTTGAATCTGATGAATTCTATTAGTTGCATTCAAATATAGTTCACAAATGATAGAGTCCCCTATTGTAGTTCACCTTCATGCTCTCTTCAATCATTGTTGAATGCAAATGAGTCAAACAAAACTATATAACCCTTAAAAGTAACCAATAAATGCTTAATGCTTACATAGATGTAAGCTTTCCTACCATAGGATTTGCAACTCACTTAACTTATACATGATTTCAACTATGCTCAGCTAACATTTCAAGATCAATGAATACTAACATAACTCCTTTCCTTAGAAACAACTATGAAACTTTCCATACTAGACAAAAACATAGAAAATAACAAAAGTAAAGACTTTCTCTAGGTTTTACTCACTCCATCGCATCTTAATTCATGCATATAAATTATCTTTTTAGATCTTAGATTATTGGAATCAATGCATAACATAACTTTGAATATCAGTCCAACACATACCTTTTGATTGCCTAGTTGGGGGTGATGTGATGTCATGATCCATTGGATGAATTGACCTCATCTTGAATTAATGTGTGGCAATCTTCTCTCTTCTTGCATTTCTTGTTCATCTAAAATTTTACCTTTTAGACATCGATCTTCTCTTTCCACTTACTACTTGGCATTAGTGACTTTGTTGGACAATTTTTGCTAACATGACTAGTCTTCAAACAACTAAAACATGTAGTATTACTTAACTATCTACTATAATTGTTTCTGAAATGCATTCTTATGCAATTCTTAGACACATGTACATACTCTTGACAATACTAACAACTATACCATGCTTTTTAATCCCAATTGTAAGAATTTCTATTTTGGTTTACATTGGCTTTTTTGTTTGATGACCATTTGGGCTTTGATCTGCACTCATATGCCATCCATCAATACTTTTGAAAATTGTAGTAGTATCCTTTAAATCTTTGAGTATTCATTGTCTTTCTTTTGCATTCATGTGCCTAATGTCCTTGCTTGTCATAGTTGTAGTAGTTTCCTATATATTTCTGCTTAGGGCTTTGGTTGATAGTTTTACACCTCTAGAAATTAGTTGTATTAACTAGCTTTCCACTATAATGAAAAGATTGTTTGTTTTTCTTATCTTTGTTACTCTTTTCTTCACCACTCCTAGATGATTCTCCTTCTTGAATAGTAGAGTAACCCAATCCAATATTATCATAAATAGGTCTTCCTGATCTCATCAATTTTTCAAAATATTTTATGGCTTCACTTGGCTTGTTAAGATTTCTCCTTCAACTCTCAATTCATTCAATGGTATCAAAGTTGTGATCTTAATATCCTTTCCATTCAATTCATGATTAGCAATCATTAACTAACTCATTGTATCCAATTGCATGTTGGCAAGGTTTTGTATGTCTGATGCCTTCTCTTCATGTCTGTTAGATAATATTCTTTTGTCTTCTTCAATAAAAATTTTGCATCCTTCTTTTTCTTTTTAGTCATCTCACATAGCAATACTAATTTCATTTATTTCTTTTTTTAGAGATTCATGACTTCTTTATTTAGGGCTCCATTCTTCTCCATCATATCTATAATTGTTGAATCAAACTCTTTAGAGTTTGCTTCTCCAAATAATCTAATAGTGTCAATCTCTTTGTATTATGTGTCATTATATTACATGGCTAATTCTTTTCTCTTCTTCAATGATTTCTGAAACATGTATCTTGCTTCATTCAACTGATGTAGGACAAGCTATATTTAAATTTTTTGATGTCAATTGTTCTTTTCCACTAAGTAGACTTCCATCTTCGAGACCTTTCCTCTCAATCTATTAAGCTTTCCTTCAAGAGAACCAATGCTTTGATACCAATTGTTGGAATTACTTAATGGAAAATAGAATTGTGAGAGTGTGGAGTGGGTGAGTGAATCAGCCCTTCAAATATTTAACCAAAATATACTCACCACATATCCATCTCATAATCTAATATGTAAACTAAAATAACTATCCATGCATTCCATACATAATATAAAGAAAACAACATTTGACACAAGATATTGGTTACCTAGAAACCCTCTAAAGAAAAGATAAAACTAAGGTGGGGATGACACCCACAAATCTTCACTACTACAATTGTAAGGCGCACCCAATTATGGTTACAACTGTTTGATCATAAACTATAATATATCTTGTGAGGGATCTACCCTATCAAAGGATACAAAGGCTATTAGGTCTCACCTTTTTAGAGTATTTTAACTCACAATGAAGTAAGCACTCAATTAAGAGATATAAAAAGCTTATTATAACTCAAAACTTATTAAGGCTACTCTGTTAGGAGATTTTCTTTGCATCACCTTTTAAAATAATTCAACACCATGATCCTTTGGCTAGCATCTCACTACTAGATGTTAGATCTTCTCTTTCCTGATGAATAATTGATCCTTCTTATCAGATATATATCATCTACTCTCTCTCTCTCTTTGCTTTGTTTTTTTCTCAATAACTTGTTGGCGCTCAAAAGTGTAGCCTGACTTTTGAGCATTGTTGAGAAAATTAAGCCCTATAAATGCTTTTAAATGAGATTGTACTTGACTATACCTTTGACGCCCCTAAGGTGTTTAATGTTTCTAACACCCTGAATTTAGTGTGTCTAAGTGTTCTATGAAGTTAAATTGTCATTTTGAGTCATTCCGTGAAGTCCTATTTTGAGCATTTGCCAAATCTGCATTTTACCCCAAGTGTCAAACAATGACAAGAGGCCATGTTTGTAATTGAATATCTTGCACCTAGAAATGTTTTAGGACTCACTGCTTTGGAAGTGTCTAGTATCCATATCTAAGAACCTATTCATCTAATTTTGAGTCATTTCAAATCCGTTTGGATAGGTTTTGAATCCCTCAAAGTTGGTAGTTTACTATTTCATGCTTTTGAAAAATATTCAAAATTCTGGGAAGCCCTATTTGACATGTTATAACTTTGACCCAGTTGATTGAAGTGCTAAATTTTCTTTTGTGTTGCATTGTAGATGTTAGAGACTTGTTATGTTTCAAGTTTTAGCTCATGACGAATCCATTTGATCAATTTTCAAATCCAATTCCAAATGGAATTTCTAACTTTTTTACTGGTGTCAACATTTGCATATTTGTCAGTACCCTTGTTTGTGGCATTATAAATCCTAATCCATGATAGATGACATCAAATGGATTGTACCACTACATTTTCCTCTAAAAATACTCTAAGTGTGCCACTTTGTAAGTCACGGTGAATCCATTTGCACACTTTTCTAGGTCATTTCTGTTTGCAAAAAATGTTTTCTATCATTGTTTCTAGTTGTCAAAATCTGAGTAGCCAACTTCGATCACTTTCCATTTGTGCCTCGTTATTCGTCATGAGCCCAAGTTGTAGATCCATATTCACCTCGTGATAGTGAACCAGCACCCCTATTTTTGTGCCCCCAAGTGTTAGTTTGCCTCATTTTCAAAGCCAAATCTGAATGTAGTTTAGTGCTTTTTGACATTTTTTCTTGCAGGCAGTTCTGAAAAGGTTAACTTTGATGGTCAATATCTTTTGACCCCAAATTTTTCATGAGATGAGATCTAACAGGGTGAAAGCATGTGAAGCAAAGAATCAATATGTTAGATTTTAGAGCCCAACCAGATGTTTATGTTAGTTTTTAAAGCCAGGCAATAGGCCTCTTGACACAGATTTCACAATGGTGCGAAAATGTTTTAAAATGAGTTTCAGTGGTGAACTTGTAATCAAAGTTAATTCTATTCAGTTTAAGAGGGTCAATAGATCAATTTTGAAATTCATTTGTTTGGAAACAAATTTTCTTTAGTGGGACCCACTTTGGGGCCTAGCTAATTCTGACTAATTGTTGCAAAATGATAAGACATTAAGGTTTTAAAGTTTTCCATGAGAGGAAAAATCATCACTTTTTGGAGGTTGTCCATGCTTCTCTGATAGAAGTCCATATGCCATTATCTTATTGGGGTGAAGCACTTACCTTTGATATACATATATTGGGTTCATGCGTTAGAAGGTTCTGTTATATCTTTTGGAATTAGTGCTTGTTCAAATCACTTGAAATCAGATCATGCCCGGAAAGCTCTCTATTTTATTTTCCTGATTATTTTTCAGTCAATGCAATATATGCAAGAAAAACACAAAATGAAGCCACCAAAGGCCCACAACCAGAGCAGCTTGCATTTAGAGTAAAGGCAACAAGAAATTAGAAAAGGGGCCCCACATTTTAAAGGAGCCACCATAGCAGTCTATAGCAATAAGAAAATGTCTTCATACACCAAACGAAAACACAGTTCTATGTAGGTATCAAGAAGTAGCTAGCTGTCAAGAATTGCAGAGCAAGCTTCTAGTAAGCAAATAGGGAGATGCCTAGCATGTCAATAAAAAAAGAACACCAGAAAAAAGGGAAAAATAGCCCATCTCTTAGCCAAGCAACTTGTGGCAATTAAAAAGCAAGGTAAAAAAGGTGTGACTAGAATTTTTAGAACAAAGATCACATTGATAAAAGGCCATGGCAATTTGAAGCCCTTCTTAAGAGATTTCTCACGCCAATTACTCATAGGAGAGATGGTAGAAGGAGTCTGAATATAAAAAAAAGATGCTACAAGCCATAGACCAGCAAAAAGGGAGTTTCCACACATAATAAAAAATAGGGGGCAGCCTTGTGAAAAAGAAGACCCTACGCTAAAAACAATGGTCACCAATTAAAGGTAAAAATGAAACTCATGCTAGTGTTAAAAGAAACCCACACGTAGGTAATAAAAAACATCCACATTAAAGAAATGAAAGACACCATTTGAAGAGAGTTGCTCATGGCAAGATCAGAGCAAGAAGCATGAGCCAATGCATTTAAGAAGGAAGCTAAGCTACTTCAGCAATAGAGGAGTTTTTAGTAGATGAAGTAGCCATTTCACAAGAAAAAGTCAATTCAAAAGGATCCGGCATTCAAAGGAAAAAGGGAAGGTGTAAGCAGGTGATTTATCGTACATTGATAAGTGGGTTGGAATTTTTATGTTTTAAATACTTTTACACTTCATCCTTGAAATGTTTTGAAGACCATAGGCTTTTGGAAGCCACATGCATGTGTGGATCCCTTGTATGATGAATGTGGAAGACATTTGGTGGGTTGTTGAAAGAAATTTTTTAGACAAATGTGCATGCGTGCTGATGTGGTGATAGAGGCTAAGATTTTGACATGTATCAAAATTCGACAATGGGCACTTACCCACAAAAACAAGATGCTCACTGATTAAACAAAGCAGGAAAGCAAGATCATGCCACATAGCAGTGAGTCTTGGGAGTGGTGAGGTGTCATTCTAGAGTAGGCTCAATTAGGAAGTGCTCAGATCATGACACGTGTCATGATTTGATGGACAATGCAATCCTGCACTTCCAAGATGTACACTAGATAAATATTGCGCGCATATGAGCAAGTGCCACATGGCAGTGGATCTTGGCACATGGTGACATGTTAGTGACTGGTCAGTGTTATCTAAATGGTGATGTAACAGAATATGTGGCATAGGTAAGCCAATCAAGCGCTGCATGTGGTAGCCCAAGTGACGCCTAGTGGTACCAGTGAGGAAGAAGGAAAAGTTTGGAAGTCAAAAATAATAATATTTTATTATTTTCTCATAAGAAATGCATGTCAATGAGCTTTAAATCAAAAAAATTTAGTTATTTATTTTTAATCTAAAGTTAGACTTTAGATTAATTTTAAATTTTTGAAATTTAATCTGTCAAGGATGTAGACCTAAGTTTTTAGTAGAGGGGGATATTTTCAAACTGACTTCTTGGGCATTTTTGGTAAGCTAAATATGCAATATTATATATTGTCAGAATCAAGAGAATCTAAATTTTCTAATTATGGAGTTAGTTTTTACATAGAACACAACTGGTGCATGCTATAGGAGGTTTTCTCTCAAGTTCCCAATTTGCAACTGTATTTAGGTGAGAAAGCTAAAAACTATTTTTTGGTAAGGTAATGACCTAAATGTGGGCAAAAGGCAGTGAAAATGTAGTTTGGGGTGAATTTGATTACTTTCAAGTCAGTTGAATCAAGGTTTTACTAGCATTTCATAAAGTTATCAGATTTTTTTGTGACTTAAAAGTTTTCATCATTTAGAAAAAGGATATTATTAAAATCAGTTATAGGATAATGATGAAACAAAATCAGATCAAAATGGGAGAAGGTAGAAAGAGGTCTTTTTAGTTGCAAGAGATTGAATTTCAAGTGGATAGATGTCAGTTGCATAATAGATCTAGGAACTCATCTTCTTCCTATATCTTTCTTTCTTTCATCCTTTGTAGAGGTTCTAGTTTTTCGAGAAAAAACCAATCATTACAGTGATACCATGTTTTGGATCCAGTTTTGATGTGTTATCATACAGTGATACCACATATTCCTTAGCAAATCTCTCTTGTATGAACAGCAGTAAGAAGGATAATACAAATAGTTTAGATATGTTAGGTGTTTTCATGTTTTGATTGCATGCATTTGATTGTATTGTTTCAAGGAAATGAATACAAAGGAGCAAGAATTTCATTCGTTTCATTCTAATTCTCGTCTCTAGTCTCAGTGAATTTTCAATGTTTTATGATCTTTGAACAAAGAGCTTAGGTCATAGTTGCAGTCCCTTACAGTTGTATGTTGTTTTATTGTTTCTTATGACTCATAGAGTTATGTAAATGCTTCAGGGAATCAACAAGGTTGCAAGTTTATTGAGAAGGATATCATTTAAGAATGAGTTCAGATTGAGCATAGGTGTCTATTCACAAGTTAAATAGATAGATCAAATATCTGAAGATACAAATATGTCTCAAATTTTCATATGTCTGTAATTAATTCATGGAATTGCCCAATAGATAAGGCACTGATCGGTTACAGGATCATTAAGTCTTATCGCTACATATTAGGGGTTTGTTGAAATCAGCATTATTAATCAAACATGTTTTACCCTTTCATGTTGAAAGATTTAAAGGATTAACCCTCACTCAACTTATGTGATTCACAGATTTGCATTTAGCTAGATATATATATATATATATATATATATATACACATGTATATACATATGTATATACATATACATATATATGTAAATAGATATAGATATATATATGTATATATATATATAGATATACATATAGATATACATATATACATACATACATACATACATACATACATACATACATATACATATATATATATATATATATATATATATATATATATTGATGGTGTTCTAAAATCATTGATGATTTTATTTATCCAATTTGATTGATTTTTCTCTACATAAAGTCTCTATTAGATTAGGTGTCCATTTATTTAATAATTGACATAAAGGTATGTATATAAAAAATTGTATTGAAATAAAACAATTAATCAAATTCTTACATGAGCCCTTATGCGATAGTCTAGAAGCTAGTATCAAGAATTAATATAATATAATTTCCTATTTTGAGTAATATGGATAATGGATAAAATAAATATGATTATCAAATTTGAATGGTTTGAATTCCCTACTTGATAATTTAAAATACAATTACTTCATATTAAAATATATTAGACACTATTGGTGGAATTGTTACAAAACCTAAGATCTAGGTGAAGCAATGAAGTAGCTGGCTAAAAATTATAGGGCCACAATACTGCTTGATCCTAATTTATGAGAGGTATATTTGCATCACATTTATTTATCTATGGTATCAAAAGAAATATGTTACGGGCTCAATATTCTTTTTGGCTCACAAGCTTCTAATTTCAAAATATCCATAACGAAGAAATTGTTTAGGTTGAATATGGATGAGGGAGATAATATTATTCAACATATGTAATTAGGCTTTGCTCTCTTCTTAATCAACTTCCAAGTGTAAAATAAAAAATCAATGACAATGAAAAGTCAATCTTACTAAGCAATATGGCATCAAGTTTTCATCATAGTAATTTTACATTGAACAAAATGAATCCTAGTTTGGAACCAATAATTTCTTCTCTAATTGATTTAGGAAGAAAGGTTAACAATGGTCATCAAATTAATGAGGAATGTGCTTTAGTTTCTAGGAAATGATCTAACTTTTTAACTAGAAAAGAATTCAAATGATTTTATTGATGGATAAATCAACATGTACATATGAATTGCATTTAGCAAGAAATAAACCTTGTCGATGGGAAGCTAAAGAAAAATACAACTTTTAGTGCAACTCAAGTTGAAACACATATTGGAGGATTTACAGTACATGAAAATGACTCATTTGATGATAAAAAATTATGATACATACAAGAATTAATGAAATATTTATTTTTAAGAGAATAATAAGGATCACAGGAGGTTGGAAATTTTTGAAGGAAGGAGGACACCTATCATCTTGAGCTAGCTTCTCTCTTAGAGATGATTATGTATGAGATGCATCTATTTTTGTCCCTATAAATTTAGGGCTTGGTATGTTCATTTCGAAAGAGAAGAGTGAGCTTCATATATTCAAGTGTCCTTGAAGAGAAAAAAGGGCTTAGCAGCATAATTGTCCTTCCAAGAAGTTAGGGTAGCATGGTTTGAATATGATTTGGTTTGAAATATGGGTCATCGAGTTTGACTCAAAATCACACAGTTAAATCCTGATATTCATATCACAATTTGACTAGCTGTGGAAATTATCTCCTACTTATCAATTGATGAGCTTAAGGGGCTTTCTAATGAATGGTTCATAAGGCACAACACTTGGTGAAGGTTTTGCAAATGGGGTTGCAAGCTTTGGGTTTAACTAAGGAGGAAACTTCGTAGTTAAGCGCGCTCAGGCTGGAGTAGTACTGGGATGGGTGACCTCCCGGGAAGTCCCGGTGCTTCACCCCTGTGAGCATCACCTAGATCCAATGAGTGCTAAGTGTTCCATTTATTCTCATGAGAGATGGATTCATGTTGAATCACTACTCATGAAATATGGGTCATCGAGTTTGACTCAAAATCACACAGTTAAATCCTGATATTCATATCACAATTTGACTAGCTGTGGAAATTATCTCCTACTTATCAAACAAGGAGGTGTTAGACACACTAAAAGGAGATGTAGAATTTTGGAGGGAAGGTGTCTCACATGTAAATATTAGTGGAGTTTTGGATCACAATCTATGATCCATCATTGGGATCAAAGACTTCAAAAGAGGGTGAAATTAAGTGGTAAGATACAAATCAAGACTACCTTAAAACTTAGGCTAGAAGGTCAAATTTTTCATATATAATTGTTTTGGAGTGAAGAACCTGTAATGGAACAATCATTATTTTTTCAATGTCAATGATCTAAAACCTACTACCTGCTAGTGAGATAATTTCTTTTTCGTCTAAAAGCTATCATTTAGTTGACTATTGAAGAGGATTTGAAAAGAGGAGATAACAATAGAACCTAGAGAAAGGTTAAGTTATTTGGTGTGTAAAAGAAACACTAAGAACAAGTATGACATTGATACTATAGTGTATTGTTTATCTAGTTAAAGTATAAAATGAAAGATTAATCAAGTGAAGACTTGAAGAGGATCAATTATGAAAATTTTCTACCAAGCCTTTCCAAGTAGTTAGTGCAAGCCGAGCATAAATTAGTGGAAGCCAAGTGAAAATCAAGAGGTGTCAAGAAAAGATGAAAAATAGTGTAAGCCAAGTGATTACTAGTATATGTCACGTAATGTTTAGTTGATGTTGAGCATCATTAAACTTTAGTGTTTACTGAGTGAACTAGTGTTGGCTAAGTGAAAGAATAGTATAGATGTCAAGTGAAAAAATATTGATGTTGAGTGCCAATAAATGTGTTAAATTTAAGATTTGATGAATTTGAGCTGACTATTTTGTTTTCTTGAATTGTGTGAAGTGCATGGAAGATAACTATAATGATTTGGTGGCTTAGAATTCAAGGTAAGCCATTTTGAGGTGAATTTAAGGGAGATTATAGAAGAAGTTTATATAGAAACCAAATGGAAAAGTGGGTAGATTCATTGTATCCTGCCTAATCTTAAATTGGGTGATTGTGGTTAAGCAAAAAAAGATCTTAGTTCTCTATTTATAGAGATAGTTGGTCAGAAGAAAATGTTGACATGTGGAAGAACCTATAGAAGAAAACAAGTCTAGGGTATTACTTCATTTAGTGTCCAAACATAAGTAACTACTATTGGCATGAAAAGAAAGAAAGCTTAAGACTATGAATGCCCTAAGGGTGAAAAAACTATCAAAGTTGAAGTGTGTAAAGGCCAAGCAGAATGGAGGACTGAAATAGAGATTTGTAATCTGCAAGAGAGTTGTAATTTTTTATTAGCTTAAGCCTTAATATTACTTTCTAATCATTGTATTAGTCTAGGGTAAATCCTTTGGATTAAGGTTGACCTAGTAGTCATTTGAAAATACTTTAATCGGATGACATTCTAATGGAATGCTATAAAGTCCTTTGACAAGGCTCACTCCTAATAAGGTGATTGAAATGCTTTAACCATGTAACATTTAATAGTGTGTATTATAACCTTTAATAGGTTTTTCCTTTCATAGGGTATCACTTCAAAAGAGTGAGCATTAGTAGCATGTTAGTAGTGATTTTTCCAAAATTGGGTTTCCATGAAAAATACTTGTGTCAAATGTGTTAATTAATCTATTATGTTTCATGTTTATATTTTTACAAAGTTGTTTTGACCTAGGATAGTAGCCTACAAATTTTAAAGTATTGTATGATCTAATGGATGCATGCATCATAAGATTTTATCGATATGGGTCTACTAAGCATTGAATTTTTTTATTTGTACATCTAGACCTTGGATAACTAATTCACCCTCCCTCTTAGTTATTCTAAAGAATTCCAACACTTGGTATCAAGGTGCCATAATGTTTAAGAGGACTAGTTTGAATGTACTAGAAGCAAAAGATCAAGATGTCCAAAAGAGAGGTACCCAAGATTAACAAGGAGAATTTCCCTGCATGGAAAATTTTGATGAAGCTACACCGGAGGTCTTGGAGATAATGCACAATCTACCATCTCTACTAAGCATGCTGACCCTATTGGAGCCCTAACTCTTGAGGATTTGAAAAAAAAAAGAAAGAACACAATCAGACAATGTTGGAGATTGCATCTACAATAAGTTTGATGATGTCAAGGGATGTGATGATGCTAACAAGATGTGAGATGCTATATAAAAGATATATGGAGGAGAAAAAAATGTACTAAGAGCCAAATCTAAAAGTCTTAGAGGTAAGTTTGATGATATGAGAATGTTAAAAAGTGAGAATATAGTTCAATATTGTGCTAGAGTAAAAGAAGTAGTCAATTATATCAAAGGAGAAACTAGTAAGATTGAAGATGAGACTATGATAAACAAAGTACTAAGAACCCTACTGCCCATATATGTTATTGAAGTTTTTTCCATACAAGAACTAAAGTGTACACCTGGTAATGAACCAACCCTTGGAGGATTGATAGGTAGACTCACTGCCCTTGAACTCTCTAATTTTGATAATTTCAAATATGAGAATGTTGAATCTTCTTTCAAAGTTAAACTGTCATTAAAAGAACCCAAAAAGAAGAAGAAAAAGGTCAAATATGTTTCTATTGACAGTGAAATAGATGAGAAAGATGTAGAATAGCTTGACACACTACTAGCAAGGAGATTTCATAGAGGGAAAGGAAAATTTAAAGGTAAGTTACCTATCATTTATTTTTATTGTGATGAGGTTGATCATAGTGTTGCCAAATGTCCACAAAAGAAGAACAATAGAGGTGGAGACAAATACAAAAGTAAAAGAAATGAGGACATCAAATATTACAAAGATAAAGGAAAGAAATCTTGATACAAATGGATTTGATTACCATGATGATGAAGTGGTGGATGTTGCAATATAGGATGATTTTGATGAGGATGAGGCAACTGTACTAGTGTCTTATGTGAACAAGAGTGATAGATGGATCATTGATAGTGGGTGTTTACATCACATCACTAGAGATAAAAGTAAGTTCATTACCTTTGATTATTATGATGGAAATAGTGTAAGGTTTTGTAATGATGCATCCTATTTGATGAAAGGAAAAGAATCTATCAAACTTAGAGAAAAGTGTTGGAAATACAATAGGGAAAGTAAACTTTGAGAGGGTGGGCGGTGTGAATCATTCCTTCAAAGCTTTTACCATAAATTCATTCACCACACATCCACCTCACAATTTTCATGTAAACTAAAATAGGTAGCTAAACATATTCATTCATAGCATGAAAGAAAATAACATTCAACACATGAATAACACAAGATATTTGGTTACCCCAAAACCTTCCAATGAGAAGGTAAAAACTAGGGTGCGAATGACACCCACAAATCTCCACTCTTTTAGTAGTAAAGTGTATCTAGTGAAGGCTACAATGTTTGATCATGAAACATTATCAACCCTAGGTAAAAGCACAAACCTGTGTCACCCTTTTGTAAAGGAAAATGCTAACAAAATTATAACTATTCACCTACAATGACATCAAATTTGTATTATTATTTTGAATTTGAAAATGAAGTAAACTAATGAAATGTGCAGAAATGGATGATGTTTATGATTTTAATTTTTATTAATTATTTGAAATAAGAATTGATATATTTTCTTAGCTTTTATAGATAATTTTTTAGCTACTAAAAAGCACTAAAAATCAAGGGTCTAGTTCCCACAACAAAAATATATCATGGAAATAAACTTATTTTCCTTTGATCTCACACTATGTTATAGAAAAAATATGTAGCTAGAACAATAAAAAATAAAAATCATATTTAGACCTATACTTTCACTTCTATAATGATTCAAATTTCAACTCACCTGAAATCGATATTTTTCATCTCCTACCACATTTTTCAAAACAAATCTATTCCAACTAGGAGAAAAATTATACATTCTAGAAGAGGACTCTCTCCTCTAAAACATCATTTAATATTAATTTTTTTAAATATGATTTAATATTTTTTTCTTTCTTAAAACTAACATATTTTCTAGTGTTAAAATACATTCTTGTAGAGTTTTTTAACACAAAGTAAAATCTATATAAGAATATTCTTGACTCTAAGCTCTATAAAGTGGTGTTTATATATTATTCAAAAAATCTCATAAAAATAATTAGAGTTATTAAAATGCCACTTTTTTGAAATAATTGTATTTCTTTACTAATTGGATATAAAGTAGTATAAATCATGCATTTAATATACATTTCCAATTGAAAATGTGCAAAATCATAGATAAGTTAGCTTGAATGAATTTATCTAGATCATATGTTTGAATAAAATTGATTTTTAGAGACAAATACTAAAATTCAATTGTTCTCATAAGTCATCCTAAAAGGTGACACAAGTTTGTACTTTTATCCCATTGTAAAAGGTCTATCCAGTTAAAAGTTTACAAGATTGTTAGATCTTAACCTGTTAAAGGATTTCAACACCCTATTAGAAGTTTTCTTGGTTAAAGGACTTTAACTTACAATAAAGTAAGCACCCTTTTAAAGGATTTACATTAGCATGTTAAGACTACTCTATTAATACATTTAAATAATTCACCTGCCAGAATGTATCAACAATGATCCTGCAACTAACACTCTACTGCTAGATAACATATCACCTCTTTCCTAATGTGTACTTTATCGTCATCGATCAGATGTATCTCTTTGTCCTCTAAATTTTTTCCTCTATTCTCTTATAAATTATTCTAAAATATATCTCAATTCACAACTCCTTAGTCACCATGAATTCTGTGTTTGTGCATGCAAAATTTTCTCTTTTCTCCTTCCACATTCATACAAAGTTTAGGGTTTTTCCTTCTTAAGAAGACCTAGGTGACTTAGGGTTAGGTATGAATCAATGGTTTTGATTCACCCATTTTTCTACTTAAAACATTCCTTCAACTAATTGGTTACATGTACTCCATAGGGATCCTCAATAATGATTCATCCTTATCATCTAGAATCGTAAAACAATCCTTATGTTTTGTCAAAAATGGTTTATATTGAAGTCTGTGCCATTGAACACAACTATGTTCAAAATTGTTTACTCATCACTTGAAGTATCTTATACTCAACATCTAATGCCTTTTTGTAACTCAACCTTTGAATGACTTAGCATCCACTAATCACTCAACATCTGAATGACTTGACACTTACTATCTACTAGGCACTTGAGTGACTCAGCACTTACTAGTTAACATAAACTATATGTTTCTCACTCGACATATACTACTCATTTGACATGAACTAAGTAAATGATTTGAGTATATTGTCACTCATATGTTAAAACCAATCTAAGATTAATAATATCCCAAGCTCTTCAAGAATAACTTAGATAATGTCAGTTTAGTATTTGTCTTAATACAAAATTTCAAAACTTCAAAATTTTGTAAAACATTTGACTTATCAATCATACCTCAAAATTCAGTAACTCCTTGTGAGTTGATTATTTTATTCTAATTCTAATCTTAAATACTCTTGCTAAGTAGATTCTCTTGTGTTGGCTCTGCTTCTATAGTCTATCTCTCCTTTCATGAATTTTATCCCCCTTCATGTATTCTCCCCATTTTGTCACTTATGTCATGGGTTTTACATGAATTCTGTGATTTTCCAAGAAGTATTTATGGACCTCCATTATAATTTTTAGTGATGCATACCAAATGTCACATATGACCTCAAAAAATTTAATCTATATGTCTAACTTGGCAGCAAGGGTGACTAAGCTTTCATGTGTATAAAGATGATCATATTTCTTTAACAATGTCTTTGCATAGGCTAGTTCCTTATGTAACACCTCCATGTGAAGTGTTAACATGGATTGGATGCTGATTAGTATAGCCCTTATATTAGCATCTTGAGCTTGCAATGCTACTAATTGACCTTGTATTGATAATAGATTATGGAAATGAGACTATCCTTGACTAGAAGATTGTTGTAGAATGTTACCTATTTTCTTTAGATCTCCCTCTAGATGATCAATATTTCTTTGCACTTGTTCCAACTATTGGAATATTCAAATGAGAAGAGTACTTCTAAGAGGGGGGTGAATTAGAAGTACCACCCATGCATCAACACATGACACCAGAATTTGAAGAGTACTGCATGCATGTAAACATACTAAATAAACATAAATTGAACACATGCATCAACACATGACACCAAAATTTGGTAACCCAAAAACCCTCTAGGAATAAGAAGGTAAAACTGGGGTGGGGATGATACCCACAAAATCGCTATAGCAATAATTGTTTGACCACGTATGATGGCCTACCCTGTTAAAGGCTTTACACTGTGTCAATAGTGACCTAGTTAAAGGATTTAAAACACTTTACATGAAGTTTCACCCTGTTAAAGGATTTAGTCACCTCTTCAAAGGATCTACAAAATAGTGGTTAAGCTAACCTATCAACATAGGATTTTCCACTATCTAATACAATTGCTAGAAAGTATTAGAAATATTTTGATTTGATTTCTTACAATCTTCAATTGTTGATTTTAGGCACTTGATTCGATATCTGGTCATAGCTCTTGTTCTATTCTAATCAATTGGATAAGTAATTGCTACTCAATTCACTAAGTTTTTTATATCCTTGCTTCTTTCCATGTTCTACAATTTTTACTATCTGCTTAGAAACTTCCTTAACTTCTATTACCAACATGAAATCATAGGGTCTAAGCCTCCTTATAAAGACTTTGTAGACTTAGGGTTTGCAATGAAATCATGAACTCAAATTTCTTGCTCAAATCCTTAGATTTAGCCTATTGGTTACATGTTGTCTCCAATTTTCTAATTGGTTGCATGCTGATAACATAGGTAAAACAAAGATTCAATCTTATCTTATAGTCCCTTCGTGAATCATCCAAAAATAGTTTCGTATCTATTTTTGTAAAGGCACAAACTTGTATGCTTATTCTATGTTACTCGACACATACTTGATTATTTGTGTTCGATACAGGTCTGATCCTAGTTTGCTCGAAATCTATTACATTCTATCTTGCTTGGCACATCTAGTGTACTTAGCTTCTATGTAGAAAGTGGTTAAGTGTGTTGACACTCAAATGTCAAAACCATTCTAAGATCAACATCTTCTTTACACCCTCAATCTTGGTTGCTAACTCAACTTTGTGTAGTGTAATGGAACTAGATATATGTTCATCCACCTTGGTTTGAAATTTCTTCTCAAACCATTCCAATAATTTTACATTGGTATCTAGGTCTTCTTCATTGATTTTCTCTATAATATTTGGAAACTACTCAATGATTGGCTTGGCTTCATCAAGTGTAGGGAGGCTAAATGCATCAATAAATATTTCCTTGATGTCATGAAGTGTTTGTTTTTTCTTATGCTCCCTTTTGGGTAGTTCTTGGTCTTTCTTTCTTGCAAGAGCATCTTGCAATATGGTCATTTTCTCTATTGTGATTGTCATAAGATCATACTTTAGTAACTCAATCACCTCATCTAAGTTGATGTCGCCATAGGATGTCACCTCATCAACCTTAGATGTGCTTAGAATTAGCCTTGATGATTGCAATGGTATAGCTTTAGTACTTGGCTTGTGAACTGCTTGACTAGGAGGAGTTGCAATGTCTAGTAATGTAACTAGTGTTTGTATTATTATTACTTCTTCTAGCTTTGTAGTCAAGACTAAATCTCCATTCCTAATCTTCTCCTTCTCTTTGATTTTTGCTCCACCTTTTTCTAGTGGTGTATGTGTGAGACTGGCTTCTTGACCTATTTGAACTGGTGTCCCTTCTTTTTATATTATTGTAATTGTTGGTACTGTATCATGTTGTACCTTAGTGCTGATATGTGAAGCCATGGTTTCCTTCCTTCATATACTACCATATGCATGATAGGTTGCACTTTTATAGATTGAGTAAGAGAAATGGATAATTCTTTTGGTTTCTCCCCTATAGATGCCAATTATGCCTTCATCTCATCCACACTCACCAAAATAGGATGACTACATAGTTGTGCCTTGGTGGTAGAATCAATCAATATATTTTTCATATCTTCCTCTATGAGAGAATTTATGTTCTAAATGGTGGTGTTAGACATATCCTTAACCTTTACTATATCTGCCTAAGGAGTGGCACTTGACATTTGTACTACTGGTACATTTTGATTAGTCTATTTCTCTTCTTCAACTATTGCCTCTATAGTGGCTTCCCCATGTACTTCCATCATAGATTCATTCTTTTTTCTCCAACTACCCCTTCCTCTACTTCTTCTTCACCCACTTCATTAGGTTCTTTCTCAATATTCTTTTGTGTTGTCAATCCATAGATCACCTTACATACATGTGTGCTATACTGAACAACCTCTTTAGTTTTATTCTGTAGGATATCAAAGGCTTGGTACTTTGGAGAAAATATTTCCTTATACTTATTAATATCCTTTTTCCTTTTAGATTTCTCCAAATCTAGCATTATTCTTCCAGGTATAGTCTCTCTAATATTTCTTTGAGTTGTAAGATTGTATTGCCATCTTTTTTCAACTCTATCTTGTAGGCTCTTGGGTAGAGAGTTGGAAATCTCAATTATAATATTCTTAAAAATTGGCATCATGGCATATATAGATTATACTATTTTATTCTTTTCTATCTTCCCAAGTGTATCAAACTCAACATGTGTAAATCCACTAAAGTTAGCATTATTCCTAATATTTTCACACAAGTTGTCCAAATTAGAATAGGGACTATCACTTACCACTTTGAATTTGTTGCTATCATTTGAATCTATCCTCTCCTCATTTGATTTAGCCAGGGTAATATACTTCCTTCTTTTCTTCCACTTAGGTTAATCTCCTTATGTAGTTGTACTAGCTCTCTTGCCTTTAGGCTTCTAAACCTCTTGAGTCTTCTTGGTAGTAGCTCTTGTGCTAGCCCTAGTAACAAGAACTGTAGGCTTTGGTTTCATAGCCCTTTTAGGTTTTCCTACTACTGGCTTCATTTCTTTTCCCTTCTTTTCTTCAATTTCAATAGGTGCTCCATTGGCTTCTTTTTCCTTGGCAACTTCATCAATTTATGCTTCTTTTGCTTGGTCTTCACCTTAACCCTGTGTGAGAGAAAGTATTTCTTGGGAAAGTGCATCTTTTTCATCTTCATTATATTCTTCTTCTTCATCTCCTTCTACCCTTCATCAAATTGTTCTTTGAGTTTCTTTACAAGTCTATTCATTTTCCTCATCGCAAAAGTTGTCTTTAAATCAATTGTGTTCTTTGAATTTGCTACATCATAGTTTCCAAAAGAAGTAGCATCCTTATCTATTTCCTCTTCTAGTAAAGTAGTTATGGTTGTAGATGCCTCATCAACATTAATCTCCTAAGGCAATGGTCTAAGCCATCTCACCCTTGGAATAGAAGCTTGCATATATGTGAAATCAACATCAACTAGAAAACATACATCATTGAAATACTTCTCTACTAGTGATATTGGAATCCTCTTATCTTTTTTTCATTGACTTCTTAAAGTCTTCAAAATACCTAGTCATCATAGACTCAAAATTACGTCCAAGTTCTATAAATTCACCAATCTGCACTGTAATTGATCTATTAGTCTTCCAAACTACTTTCCCAAATATGGTAAGATTATTTTCCACATAGAAAAATATACAAACAAGTATTGAACCTAATTTTCATTGTGTACCTTTTATTTTCCTTGTGGCTCCCAAGTTTTCTAACAATTGCTAGAGTTTTAACTTGGCAAGGTCATAAGAATGGTTTTTCTTTACTATCTTGTAACCCAAATCCATAGCCATACATGGTACACTATTTAACCTACAAGATTGAAAGAACTTATGTGCACTAATTCTCATTCCAAATGTAGTTAGGGGATCAAAAATTGTGTCTATGGTCATTACTCTCTTGTTCCATAGTGCCCCTATATTCTTCTCAACTGCCTCTTTTGCATCACTCCTCATTATGTTAGGTATTTCAAGTGTTGGATACCCTGCCACTCTAAAAATGATCATCTTTGTGATTTTTATAGGTTCATCATGAAACTATACATAATTGTCACAAATACTACTAAGAGAAATCTTAATCCATTCTATTTTGAACATATTTAGAAAATATAGGGCACAAGTTAACAATTTTCTCTCAAAAATATTTAATTCTTTTTTCAATACATCATTCTCACATAGTTTTCCATAAATGTCTCTTATCTCCATATCTCCACTTCTTCCAACCTTACGAGTGTAGCAAAATCTTACATCTTATATCATTAAAACCTATGGTGGTATCATCGACGACCCACCAAATGGGTCTCCTATATATTTAATGTCAAAAATTTCCTAAAAATATAGTTGTTTGATCTCATCATTTATCAATTGAACATTCAAAACTTCCTTTCCTTCCTTAACCATAGTATTAGAAGAGCTAGACACCATAACAACTAACTAGGGTTTGTGAAAATTCAAACACTATAGCTTGACACACGATAAATACCTTTAAAATTTGATAACTAGTGTCAAGTAGAAATTGAATTTAGTTTGCAAATTCTTAAATCCTTCTTTCCAATTTTTCTTCAACTCTTCATGATCTCTTCAATCTTGAATAATTGTAAATGAGTAAAAAATTAAACATATAGCCCTTAATAGTTTACAAAAAATGCCTAGTGCTTACACAACTATATGTTCAGCTCCAACAATAATTCTGACTCACTTGGATTCCATATAATTCCTTCCACACTCAAAACCCATAATGGTCTTGACAAGAACTATCATGTTTCATAACTTGGCAACAACTAATTCACTTGGTAACCACAATGAAACTTTTCATGCTTAGTAGTAACATGAGAACTCATAGATTCTTTCTAAGTTCTAACCAATACTTTGAATCTTTATTCATGCATATATAATCCTTTTAGAACTGACTTCTTGGAACTGATCTATAGTTGAACTTTAAAATATCAATCCCACACGTACCTCTTAATTTCCTAGTTGGGGATGGTGTAATCACCAAAACCATTGCATGAAGTGATCCCATGTGACCTTGATGTACTGCAATCTTCCTTTTTCTTCCAATTCCTTTATTGAATTCACTGCTAGGTGCTTTTGACCTTGATGGATATTTTTTTCTTATGTGACTATCTTCAAACAACTAAAACATGTAGTTTGACTCAACCATATTTTGTATTCACTTTTGAAATGTATTTTAATGCAATTTTTAGAAACATGTTCATACTCTTGACAATAGTGACAACTATACCTTGTATTTGTAAACGTAATTTTAGGATCTACTAGTATGGTTTACCTTAGCATGCTTGTTTGATGACTAGTTAGGCTTTAATTCACACTCATATGGTTTATGTCCATACTTCTTAAAATTGTAGCAGTGACCTTCAAATATGTGTATGCTTGATGTCTTGGTCTTACATTCATGTGCTTGATGTCCTTGATTGTTGCACTTGTGATAGTTACCTATGGATTTATTTTTAGGGTTCTAATTTGCATTATTGCTCCTACAAATGTTTGTTGTATGACGTATCTTACCACAATTGTGACAATTAGGTTTGGAGTTCTTACCTTTGTTCCTTCTTTATTCACCACTTTTGCATAATTCTGCTTCTTCGGTACTAGTGTAACCCAATCTAGTATTAACATTGTTGGATCTAGGTGATCTCATTAATTGCTCAAAATACTTGATGGATTCACTAGGTCTATTGAAACTTTCAACAAATTCTTTTTCTCTTCTCAAATCATTTGTCTGTTGTTCATTCTGTAACTTCAGTGTTGTGATTTCAATATCTTTTCCATTGAATTCATGATTGGAAATAATCATTTGATTCAATGTTTCCAGTTGCATGTGAGAAATATTATTCACCTCTGATGTCTTCTCTTCTAGTCTGTTGGTCAATATCCTTTTATCATCCTCAATCATGACTTTATCTTCTTTAGCTTTCTTTTTCTGCTCGATTACCTCACATAGAAATATTATTTGGACTTCTTGTTCTATCTTGAGAATTATGATCTCTTTAGTTAGGGCTCTATACTTTTCCATTAGATCTGTAATTGCTTCATCAAATTCACGTGAATTTCCATCTACAAATAATTTAGTAGTGTCAATCTCTTGTTAATGTGTGTCATTCTCTTCAATAGCTATCTATTTACTTCTCTTCAATGACCAGTTTAACTCATCTCTTTCTTCATTTAGCTGATGTATGGAGAGATGGATTTCAATCTTCTAATTATCAATAATCTTTCCCAACTTAAAGACTTTCATCTTCAAGATATTTCCCCAAAGATACAAAGATTTCCTTTCCAAAGATCCAACACTCTGATCCCAATTGTTGAAAATACAGTAGGGAAGGTAAACTCTGAGGGTGGGGGGGTGTGGGGTGGGGGTGGGGGAGAGTGAACTAGTCCTTCAAAAATTTAACCAAAAAATTCATTCATTACACATCCATCTCACAATTTCCATGTAAACTAAAATAGCTAGCTAACCATATTCATTCATAGTATGAAAGAAAATAACATTCAACACATGTATGACACAAGATATTTGGTTACCCAGAGACCCTCCAATGAGAATGCAAAATTGGGGTGGGGATGACACCCACAAATCTCCACTACTATAGTAATAAAGTGTATCCAATGAAGGATACAATGTTTGATCATGAGACATCTCCCTTGTGAAAGGTTTGCCTTGTTAAAGGATTATAAGATTGATAGATCTTACCATGTTAAAGGATTTTAACACCCTGTTAGAAGTGTTCCTAGCTAAATGACTTTAACTTAAAATGAAGTAAGAAACTTGTTCAAGGATTTACAACAACCTATTATTACTACCTTATTATGAAATTTAATAGATTCACTTGCTAGAATGTATTAGTAATGATCCTGCAGTTAGCACTCTACTACTAGATAACATATCACATCTTTCTTGATGTGTACTTGATACTCACTGATCAGGTGTATGTCTTATCTCCTCTAATTCCTTTCTTCTATTCTCTTCTAAATGATTCTACAATATATCTTAATTCACAACTCCTTAGTCACCATGCATGCTCTATTTGTGCATGAAAATTTCTATGTTTCCTTTCCTTCCACATTCATAAAAAGTTTAGAGTTTTTCCTCCTTAAGAAGACCTAAGTGACTTAGGGTTAGGTATGAATCAACGATTGTGATTCACCCATTTTTTAGCTTAAAATATCCCTTGAACTAATTGGTTACATGTACTACATAGGGATCCTCAATAAAGATTTATCCTTATCATCTAGAATCACAAAACAATCCTTAAGTCAACTAAAAAATAATTTACATAGAAGTTTGTGCCATTACAAACAACTTTGTCCAAAACTATTTACTCTGCACTTGAAGTGTCTAATGCTCAACATCCATTATCTTGCTATAACTCAACCTTTGAATGACTCAACATCCACTAATCACTTGGCATCTGAATGAATTAACACTTACTATCTACACAACACTTGAGTGACTTGACACTTATTAGTTACTTAGCATAAATTGTATGTCTCTCACTCGACATATACTACTTGTTCAACATGAAGTAAGTAAATTAATTAAGTATATTCTCAGTCATATGTCAAAACCAATTTGAGATTAACAAAAAAGATCATGTGTGACAATGCTTATTATGTAGAAGGACTTAACTATAATTTGTTGAGTGTGTTACAACTAAATAGTTTAGGTTGCCACGTTGATTATGAGAATAATATGGCAAAGATCTATTACACAGATGGGAGACTAATTGGGAAAGCTGATCAAGCTAGAGGCAATATATTTTATCTTTATATGAATTATGCCAATTGTCTTATTGTGAAATTTTTTGATGTGTGGATATGGAACAAGAGGTTATGTCATGTTAACTTCACTAACATGAAAAGAGTCAGAGGTTTGCCTAAACTGAAGAAACCTAACAATATGATATGCAAAAAATGCTAGTTAGGCAAGATGATAAAATCTAATTTTAAAAGTGAGACTCACACCTCTAAAGATATTTTGGAGATTGTTTATATTGATTTTTGTGTACCAATTAATGTGAAAAGCTACAAAGGTGACAAGTACATTATCCTATTTGTTGATGATTATTTTAGGATGATGATAGTTATGTTTTTTAAATAGAAATTTGATGCTTTCCAAATGTTTAAGTGGTATTTAGCTAGAGTTGAGAAGAATATAGGAAAAAGCTTGAAATGTCTAACATTTGATAGAGGTGGAGAATTTATAATCAAATGAGTTTTAGATGTTCATTAATGACAAAGGAATCAAAAGATAGACTTCTACACCAAAAGATAGACTTCTACACCTAGGACCCCTCGACAAAATGGAATTTTCTAAAAGGAGGAACAAATATGTAATGAATCATGCTAGTACACTCATGGTGGCTCGAAGAAAGTTTCTTTGAAATACTTGAGAGAGGCTATAAGTAAAACTATCTATATATACCTTGAACCATGTGCAACTCAGGAAAGGTACTCATTCAACACCTTTTGAATTATGGTATGGATACTCACCCAATGTAAAATATTTTAAGGTATTTGGATGCAAGTGCTACATTTCTAGGGATTTCAAGAATGGAAAATTAGATGCTAAAAGTGAAGAAGGTATATTCTATGGTTATTACACAAGAAGTAAATCTTATAAGTGTTTAAATACTAACACTAACAAAGGAAAATGCAAATGTGAAGTTTGATGGATATACAAAGGTACATGAAGATGAACCTATGATGTAACTTGAAGAGTACAAATCATTTGTATAATTTTATGAAGGTATGCCTGGTGATGAAGGTGTTATAAACCAATGTATAAATGAAAAAGTTTAATTGAATTTTGAGTTGAATTCAGGAGCCGAGCTACAATTAGAAGCTGAGTTGTAGAAAGGATCTATGGCACATTATGATTCTAAGATAAGTGTACATGAAAGAGATGTTGAATTACCTAATAGAGAAGTACATAGTGATTCTAAAGTTGGGAGACCTATTGAGGAAAGAAGAGTTGAACCAAGATTGTCAAAGTATGTCAAGAGACATCACCCTACTAAATAAATTATTGGAGATAAAGATGCTAGACCAATGATAAGAAACATGATGAGAAGTGATAAATTTTTCTTTGAGCGTGCATGACCCTAACATAGTGAAAGATGCCTTACAAAATGAGGACTAGAGTAAACCCATGAAAGAAGAGATTGAGTAGATTGAGAAAAAAAAGATATGGACTTTAGTTCCCAGACTAGAGGACAAGAATGTGATTGAAACCAAGTGGGTGTATAAAAATAAGTTAGATGAAATTGGTGAAGTCACACAGAATAAGGAAAGATTAGTTTGCAAAGGGTATGCACAAGAAGAAGGAATTGAATATGAGAAACATTTTCTCCTATTGCAAAATTGGAAAGAGAAAGAACTCTTCTTGCTTACTCTGCATACAAAGGTTTCAAAGCTTATCAAATGGATGTGAAGTCAACATTTCCAAATGTCATATTAGAAGAAGAGATCTACATAGAACAATAAGAAGGATTTTTTGATGTAGAACATAAGAACATGGTATGTAGAATACCTAAAGCTTTATATGGTTTAAAGCAAGCCCAAAGAGCATAGTATGAAAGGCTTCACAATTATCTTGTCAATATTGGATTTGAGGGGATTGATGATAACAACACTCTATACTCAAAGACAAAGGGAGATAAAGGTATTTTACTAGATGAAATTTTTATTGATGATATAATATTTGGAGGTCAAGATGAATTATGTAAGACATTTGCAAATGAAATGAAGAAAGAATCAGAGATGTCTATGTTTGGAGAGATCAAGTTTGTTGTCAGTTTACAAGTATATCAGATGAAATATGCTATATAAATATCTCAAGATAAGTATGTGAAGGAAATATTGATTTTTTTTGAATTGGAAGATTAAGCTAGTGAGCACACCTATGGTGATAGGACACAAGTTGTCAAACAATGATGATTCAACTAATGTGAATCAAACATTGAATAGGTTTGTGATTGGAAAATTGTAATATGTATTGCATGAAAGACCTAGCATAGCATTATCTATTTGGATAGTTGCAATATTCTCTACTAATCCTAAGGAGAATCATTTGATGGCTATTAAGAGAATAATGAGATATCTAAAATGAATAGAAAACTATGGTCTATACCATAAGAAAAATAAAAAATTTGAGTTTAGAGGCTACATTGGTACCAATTGGGCTAAAAACATTGATGATAGAAAGAGCACAAGTGGTGAAGCATTTTTATTAGGAAAGAGGTTGGTCACTTGAACTCGCAAGAAACAAAATTTCATATCTCAACCTACTGTTCAAGCTGAATATATCGATATTGCAGTAAATTGTACAAATATTGTATAGATCAAATAACTACTCAAAGGTATGAAGGATGAAATCATTGAACCTGTGATAGTTTATTGTGATAATAAAAGTGCTATAAATATATCAAAGAACCCTGTGATGCACACAAATACTAAGAACATTTCAATCAAGTATAATTACTTGAGAGACTTAGTTCAAGAGAAAGAAGTAAGGATGGAATATGTGAATATTAAAGAATAGATAGTTGATATCTTAATAAAATCTTTACCTAAGGATGCTAATGAGCATGTACGAGGTAAAATAGGGGTGATACTCCTATCAAAAACTACTTAAGAATCTTAAGTAGTGCCCTACATCAAATAAGTTGAATTTTGTATCTTATAACTTGATGTAGTGGATCTTACTTTACGAGCTACCTAAAGTACTGAAGAAGTTAGATTAGAAGACTTGCAGTTACATGATAGGTGAAAAAGGAAAAATCTAAAATTGATTATGTTGGTGTTTGAAAAGGATTAAAACCACTAAGCAACAAAATGCTTAATTCCAAGATGATAATACTCACACAATCTAAAGGTCAGCCAATTCTTATTAACAATTGCATGTGTAAAACATCTGGACCCAACTTCAACAAAACCAAAGGTGATTTTCTACTCTTTTGGCTCTGCAAAACCAGGGTGGGTATACCTAGGGATGATTCACAACTAGGAAAGACTATATGAGGATTATTTTAGTTTCATTCTGATTCTCATCTCAACTCCTTAAAGACATACATAATTCATGGTAATTTGCTAAATACATCCCCTATAATAGATATGGCCAAAATTTCTTCTATAGATCTGCAAATGCTCTCAACAATAGTGGCTAACTGAAGCTAAAACATTCCATGCAGACAAGTACTAGCTAGCCTTTGAAGATCTACAGGAAATAAAAGTAAATTTTGATTTGATGCTACATTCTGATAACCATTTATGATATATTTCTCCTTTAGCTGAATCAACTTGATTAGTGTCTAATCCATTGGGGTTCAGAGTCTATAGCAAATTCTTAGATCTAATTTGTTGCCTTACAAAAAATTCTATTAGCAATTCTTATCAGAATTCATCATTCAAAATATGATCTAATTCTTCAATCATTCTTCATCCTTAGAGTAAATAGCCATGAGGTTGGAAAGTGATGTATCATCTTCAGTTACCTACAAACTTACTTTAATCTGGGGATTTTCCATGTCCTCATTACTAACTATGAGGGTAACTTTTACTTTTGCATCTTCCTCCTCATCATCTTCTAACATTTTTTCTATAAACTAATTTTTCAATTTATTGTAAGCAGCATCATCTGGCCAATCAAAATTTAGAGCCTCTCTTTGTATAATCACTAAAGAATTTGCAATTTCCTCTAAATCATCAAACTCTTTTCTCATTGCATTATAAAATAATTGTATCTTTACTAACTCTTCATTTGTCCTTTCCCAAAACCAGTGACCAGTTTCACTCATGATGTTCTTAATCCTTTCATAAAATAACTCATCCAACTCCTTTTTCCACTTTTCCTTTTCCTTTATTGTATCAACAAATTCCAAAGCACAAGGAAATAAAGTGAATTTTTTAGCAATATACTAGGGAAAACAAAGTGTTAATCTTTTCTGCAAAGAATCCCTTTTATCATCAAAATCTTCTAGTTTATTTAAAAAATCAAAAAATTTCTCTACTTGATGATAAGGCATTTGAACGGCAAATATACATATAATTGTAATATCATTATTCCTCTCCCTCCACTTGTGTGCAAGGGGAGTCAATTTATCCTTACCTTTGTTCAACTCATCCATGAGGGTTGCAATTCTTGTCAACTGATCAAAGAGGGTTGACCATTGTATTTTATCTCTTAAATACATCACATCCAGCTTTAATTTTCCTTCATATTGATTTTTTAATTCTACCTGCAACTCATGTAATTTGGTTTTTTCTTCTTCAATGTCCTTTGCAATATAGAATTGGGGCCTTTCAGGGGTGTCTGGTATTTCAATAATAGGGGTTTCTCCAAAAAATGACTATGAAGGGTATGCAATTATAGGTGCACTGGATTCTCCCACCTTTTTTTTCCCAAGTATCTTCTCCATTTGAGACAATTTGTTTTCCAGTTACTGTGTTTGTATACCCCTTTCCTCATATGCTTTAAAAATTTCTTCAAACCTAGCATTGAGTTGGGTAAACTTATCTTCTTCTTGGCCAGATATAACACTAGTGAATTTTGGCACTTCCAAGGCCATTCCCATTACTTGTTTACTACTTACCTCACCAGCCCTGTATATTGTCAATGTACTAGTATGCTCTGCAACTATAAACTCATGCATCTTGGTATTTTTTCTCTTATCCATGGACCATATAACAAGGGCTTGATGGTCATCACTAAACTTGACTCCTCCATGAGCATGTAGTACTTCTTCACCAGTTGTTAATTGAACATCCTACTGCTTCCTTACCCAATATAAAACAATAGCATTTGCTATATCCTATTTTGGCAGAAGGAGGACTCCTGATTTTCTAACTATTTGCCTCCCAACTTCAAGAGTAAACTGAGCAAAATCATTCAAAAAATTTGATTTTACTTCTCCCTTAATAACCAGGTGAGATTTATCTAGTTGCTCAGTCTTGATCTTCTCATAGGCTTTCTCAAAAAATTTCATATTTAATATCCACAAAAATTGAGCAAAGGCCCTAGATCTTACAAAATTTTCATCATTAATAAATCTTTCAAAAGCCTAGGTAACGATTGGGTCAATTTCCTTACCTTGGTAATTAGCAATGGTTAGGTCCAAGGAAGGTGTAGGAGGTTCTGGTGGCTCTCCAATATCCAGGTCTGTAGAAGTGACAATCACATCCCCTTCTCCACCCATTTGCCTAAGTTGTTCCCTTAGAGATGCCTCATCATCTATCTAGATTGGGGACTGGCTTGGGGAGTATTGTTCCTTTTGAAAAGAAGAAGACCCTTGCTCTAGTTTTTGTCCTTTTGGAGAGCTGGCCGCAGATGGACTTCTTGACCTTGGTTTCTTATTAGGGGGTGCCTATTGCACATTTTGAATCATGACATAACCTGCCCTTTTCTGCAATGTATATTGGCTAGGAGCTACCACATTTCTACTGCTTATTCTTCTTTGTACTTTCATTGCCTTGTCTGGATGTGCCTCAACATACATAACTTTCTTTTCATTCATGGTTTGAATTATTATGGTAAAATTATTCATTAATGCCTGTATTTTAGCTCCCTAGTATTTTTTATCTTTGAGTGGGTAATACTGGGGCTCAAAAGCATTAAAGAATTCTAGGGTTTTACTGAAAACTATCCATTTCTCTTTCCTCAATTCTTGCTCCTGCAATGTGAAGATATTTGTGATTATATCTTCTGGATAGTAAACTTGATGTACCATATGGGAAGCTCTTACCCTTTGTTTTAAAAGGTCATAGAATTCTCCAGTGTCACTAAATCTGGTGTGAGACTCTGCCATGTTATATCTATCCAAAAAAAAATTCAGGTGCTTCCACCCCTTTCTAACAAAGACAAAATCATGCACTATAGTAACAATTGGAAAAAAAGTGCCCTTCTTAATCAACTCTCTCTCATCTATAGTGCCTATCTGCCATAAGAGCTCAGCAATCCCAATCTTCAAAGGCACATGAAAAGGAAACACATGTGGCTTTCCCAAAAATCCATATACCCTTATCACAGTTGAAACATTATAAGGGATTATGTCCCCCTAGTTATGACTGACAAGTAGCCCTTTAGCATGGTCCTTGGGTCTGACCAATTCTAACAATGCTTGTGGGATTTTGGGGCTATCTCCTCTTAAAAGCAATCTAAGCTTTGATGCAAAATACCTATCAAATCTTACATAACTAGCATCTGTGGCTTCTGAAGTCATATCCACACTCCACAACTGCACTGGATTTCTTTCTCCATCCTTGGTTGTTTCCAACTCCATACCCTTGGAGAAGAAAGTGTGTCCCTTGTATAAACATACATGCATCACCAATGAATACCAACAGAATGGTTTGTTGACTTTTCCCCTTGCTATTCCAACCAAACCATTGTGAATCTCTTTTGATAAAAAAGTGGCAAAATCTAGAATGTTACTCATTCCAAATTGAAGGGTTTGAGCCATTATAAGGACAATAGAACCTGGAATTTGATCACCTTCATCTATCCCCAAAATCTTGCAAAGAGAAAAATACAATGCTTGAGCTCTCACATTGAAATGTCTTCTCAACAATGGCTCTAAGGTACTGGCTGTAATCACAAGAAAATTGCCAATCTTGGTAGCATGCTCCTATAGTGGCCATGTTCTTAGATAAAATTATTGTGCATCATATCTGGCTTGTAGATCATCCATATCAATGATTTCATGCACAACGTGGTTAGGATTAAGGTTGAAAACTTCACTGAACAGCTCAGGACAAACCCTAAAAGATTGATTCCAAAATGATTTTTTACCCATCCCATAATAGGATCATATTTCTTTGCCAGGTCCATCAATAAATTACTATCAAAGAAAATAGTAGGGACTGTTAATTTACCAATACCAAGCTCCCAAACATTGCTCATAGGAATGTCCAATTTTCACTCTAAAAACCATTTCTTAAATAACACTAGACCTCCCATGGAAACCTGGGCATCTCTTACCCAATTAGCTTTGTCATAAAAACCCTCTACTACGGCTATTTTGGGATGTTTCGGGATGAGTTCCCTCCCCTTAGTTATTTCATGCACTGGTAAGGGGAATTGTTCAAGAAAATCATCATGCATAGAACGTTTCAAATAATCTGTTTTCCTAGTAAACTCTTTTCGAGGAGGCATTTTGAATAAACCCTAGAAAATTCTACAACAACAGATACTTCAAATTACTTAGAAAACCACAAAGTACTTACCCACCAAAATTCACACTTCTGCGCTATGAGAAAACTTCTACAATTCAACTAGATTGTTAACCAAGAATTTTTGTGCCCTAGCTCTAAAATTTTTTTATGCCTTGATATTCTCTCTGTGCATTAGTGGCTCATTAATGGTGAAATCATGGGCTCTTATCATGCCATAAAATTGTACGTATAAGGTCTGGATCATATTTACTCTTAGTAACCATTACCCGTAATTTGCATCCAAGTTTGAATCCCATCCATAGATTTTCACTAGATCGGACAGTCCTGATTCAAAAAGTAACAAGTATTACATCTTTTAAAACAATGCTACGTGTCACAATTTTTCTTCCCTGCATTATTTAAAATCCCTTCATCTTAGAATTGTGAGGAAGCATCATTCATCAATCAAGACCAGATCAACGATCTGACTAATCCACTTTCTAATGAAAACCAGTTAGCTATACTGACCAATAAGAAACTGCCATATGAGCTCATGCCATGTGACCAGATTCCACGCCAGCAGATCCCACATCATCTTTTGGGCAAGCAAATACTTGGTCTCATTTAGTATACGTGTCGTACTGGCACATTCTTTCTTTCCTTATTTAACAAGCATTTTCAACTTGCGGGCATGTGCCAGTCAAAAATCATTGAAAAATCAATGGTGATACTGATCTTACTCTATAGAGCATCTTAAAAAAAAATTTGATGTCACCACGGACATGTGTCTATAGAGCACATTCCTGCTTTGTTTAAACATCGCTCGAATTCAAAATGCAGGGAAGTGCCTTTCGTTGATCAGGATAAAGATCATCGATCAAAAACAACTCTTCACTTTATGCTTGCATTATCCACTTGGGCCACTAACATGACTACTTTTAACCCACATGTTCTAACTATTGTGTTTATTTTCTAACACCCTTCTGGCCCAAGTCATAAATATCTCCAGCTAAGAACCTTCGATGGAAACTATAGCGTGACTCCTGCATTCTTCATGATCTGGTCCCACTGTGACATGCATTGCAAAGGTGCATTCTCACTTTTCTTATCTAAATTGCAATTTTATAATGCGAGATTGCGCTATCCGTAGATCTTCAAAAGATCTACGGTTGATAAGATTTCATTTTCATCCATCAGTCAAAACTCCCCCATGTGCCAGATCTAGTAGTATATGTCATCAATCGTTTATAGTGTGGCATACTGCTTTGCAAATACCTGACCCACCATGCCACATGTCACAAATCCACTTGCCTGCACTACTTATTTCCTGTGTAGTTTCAAATTACAGGCATGTGCTGGCCTTTGATCTCTGATAGATCAATGGTTACATAAAATTTTCCATTTGAGTAGCATATTGGCTAATAGTGATGAATAATGTTCCTCCACCTATTCAAACTCATCTGACACACACCACGGAGGACATCTCACCATTATTCTTTTATTAGTGGACCCATCTTGTTAGACTGTGCCACTTGTCCAACTTTCACTTCCCTACATTATTTATCTGTCAAGCATATTCTTCTTGCGAGGAAGTGCTAGCCCTTGATTGAGATGAAATCAATGGCTGGCACTTCTTGGTGATAAACTGCATATCCCTATAGGCAAATCCACCAATGATATCCGGAGAAAATTAGAACATGCGCAAAAGTACTAATAAACCTACAAAAGTTTTTGACAATTTATGATTCACTAGAATTTAGGAATGTAAAGGCTATGTGTCACCAAGTTGCAAGCCCACTTTACTTAAAGGCCTTGCATCTTGAAATTGAGGGTATGCGATACTCGTTGATCTGAACAAGATCAATGATCAAAAAGACTTTGTGTCATTAGAGGTAATGACTAACAGAATGATTAATCAATTTTTATGCTAAGCATAGTCACATAAGATTAAACAAAAATATAATGACCTCATGCTTATGCAAGCCCTCCCTTGGGGAAAAATGTTATTGAAAACATTTTTTTGCAAATAATTTTGAGGGTATTCTAAAGCTAGGGAAATCTGGTGACTTTGAAAAGACACAAGGAATAAAACCCTAACTTTCAAAATTTCAAGATTTAAATGATTTTTCAGAAGATATTCCTTTAACCTTTGCATAGTGAAAAATCAAGCCAACAGTGGCTCTGTTTGGGGATGATAGACTACCTGAGTTTATGCAAGAATTTAGAATCTATGGGAGAGCAGACCACATACTTGGTGCAAAATGACAACTTCTTCAGAGAGCACTAAGAAACACACAGAAGCAAGGAACCAAACTGCACAAGGCTACTAACAAAGATTTACAAAATATACAAAATGTACAAAACATCAAGAAACCCTAAAACTACTGTTCATGGAGAAAATAAGTATTTTTCAAGAAAAATACTTCTTCAAGAACTATCCATGAACTAGCAATTCAAGAATACTATCGAATACATCTTTGAGTATATAAGAATCCTCACCCCAAGTATTTTCAATTAGATATGGGCCTAACCAAATAGGATCAAATTTTCCATGTTTTCCTTTATCCTCAATTCTGGCATTCCACATTAAGACTAAATCTCCATCTTCAAACTTTCTACTTACCATTCTTCTATCATAGAGTGTCTTAACTTGCAGTTGCAACTTTTGGTTCTTAAGAGATGCTTCTCTTCTAGTTTCTGTCAGTCCTACCAACTCATCCATCCTCTCTTGCATTTCATCTATAGTGTCTTCATCATACAACTGAATGTAATTGTAAAGTCATACCAAGTTATTCTGAGGCATTCTAGCTTGAATTCCATACACTATATCAAATGGAGCTACACCAATGGCTTTCTTTACAGTTACTCTGTCAGCCCATATTGCCAACTGTAACTTGGAATCCCATGCCTTTTTATTATCATCCAAGGTTCTCTTAATGACCTTCAATAGGCTCTTATTTTTGAACTCAGCTTTTCCATTCCCTTGTGGATGATATGGAGAAGATGATGAACTTGTTATTCCATATTTATCACAAAATTTAATGAATTCCTTAGACCTGAAGCACATAGCATTGCCTATTACAATTTTCTGTGGACAACCAAATGTAGAAATAATATTATTCAGTAGGAAATTATTGACAACTTTACTTGTTGCATTTCTTGTGGGGATAGCCTCTACCCACTTTGTAAAGTAGTCAGTAGCCACTAGAATCCAAGAGTAGCTAGTGCTAGACTTGGGAATAATTTCTCCTATGAAATCCAGACCCCATTGTTGAAAAGGTGCTTCAACCTCTACTAGCTTCAATGGAATATTACCTAAGAACTTCAGTTTTCTAGCAAATATTTGACAAGGGTCACATTTTCTAACCATAGTCTGAGTGCCCATGAAAGGAAGGCCACCAAAATCCATCCCTCATTACTTTATGTGCAGTAGTTTTGGCCATATAGTGTCTCCCACACACTCCAGCATGCATTTCTTTCAAGACCTCTTTTGCCTTTTCTTTATCAACACATTTCAACAATACTCCCTCAGAATTTCTCCACCATAGGTTGCTTTGGCCAATTACATACCTGATGGCTTGCAATTTAGTATTCCTCCTTTCATTTTTAGGAAAATGGGGAGGATCTTCCATGTGTTGCAAGTAGTATATGACATTGGTGTACTATTAGTAAACAGTTTTGCCTTTCAATAAGAATTACAGAACATGACTCAATACACCCAAAAAGAAAGACAAAATATACTAATAGATTGATAGATTATCATTTTATTGATAATCCTCCTCTGAATTGAGAGATACAACTCCCTCACAATCGATATTCAATGAATGTGATACTTGGTTATGTCTTTAACCTGAAGACATGAAGGGTTTTTCAGACATTCATCCATCAATATGGAATAAATGCGATCAATATATTGCTAAACAAGAAATGAATGAAAAACTAGTAAATAGCCATAAGACTATCTACTATGTTTCCATATTACAGAGAAAATTGAGAAAGCTGTAAACATCTTTATGCAAAAATGTGAATACATAACCAGAAGACTACATGTATCACATTAGACATAATAATAAAGAACTGCATCTAAAACTGAAATAAAAGGACTCCAAAATCCTTTCAGATCAAAAACACAAATGTATATGATTGTAAAATCTAACACACTTATGTCCCTCTTTATTTTAGAGACATGATAAAACAATAATAGTATTGTTCCATCCCCTTATCACAGTCAATCTACATAAAATGAAACTTCTTCCTCTGTTACAAAATAGAAATTTCTTCTCCCTATAGAAACAACTATAGAACTCCTCCTTCAAAAAAATAAGAACCCCTCTCTTATTATTCTCTATACTATTTATCTTCTCTTTCTGTCCATTCTTTTTCAGTTTGAATAACTGTTTCTTGAAACTGCTCCCAACCTTTCATATTCCACTGTCCATTATTGAGTAAGAGTGATGTATCAAAAAAAATAAAATTATGGTTTAATAAACATTATGATATTTCTTACATTCATCCAAACTCCTCTTATGGACACCTGCCACTACAAAAATGAATAGCATGTGCATGTTGGACAGGTGGTGTATGTTGGTTACAGATTGCAATTATAATCCTGTAACTGTCATTAATATACTGTCGCACTCAAAAAGTCATAACCTTTTATTCATCAAGAATATTGCAAAAAGGCTTGGAGAAAATTTAGATAACTAGGTTTCCTCAAACATATCCCAAACTCAGCTCAATCCAACACTTGGATTAAAATCTGTGGGCCCCACAACATGGCTATTTTTCTGATTGCAGAACATTTTACATTTGCTAGTATGTTGAGAAACCTACATACAGTCCACCATAACTTTTGACTTTGACCAAATTTTGAAAATAGCTTTAGTGAAGATTTAGAAAACTTGATTTTCTACAACATATCAAAAATTTACCAAAATCCAACTGTGGGATAAAAATTTATCCACCCCAGATTGTGACTATTATTTTAATGCAGACAAAAATCTGTTGTTACAGGCTGTATTAAAACTATAAACAATATATACACCAATACCTGCACTTGAATCTCATGTTGGAATTTAATTCTAAGTTGCATAAGAGCCTACCTATTATGTCTCCACCATAAATTCCCATATTCATTTACAAATTTATCAAGCGCCTAGAAAGCCAAAACATATTACTTATAATGAAATAAGGCATGATTTTGAATTCATATCCTCCATTATCATCAATGCATCTTTCATGGTAGATAAAAATGATTTCCTTTGACTTCCATCTCATCTCATTATCAACCATCCTCTTCTAGCCCTGGGTTTTAGACTTGGAACCTTGAGACGGGGTCTGAGCTTGATTTTGAATTTGAGCCACACATTCCAACTACCGAATCTGGGTCATTGATCTGTGAACTACATACTTGAAACTGTCCATGAGATTTGAACTTAAGAATGGTAGATTCTTTTTAGGCTTCACCATTTCAAATACAATTTTGAAGCTCCCAATCTTGATTGAATCATAATGATTCTCGAACTTCTGATTGCTAGGGCTGAAACTGAAACTTTGAACTGAGCACTGCATTTTGCACCGATTCAAACATAAACTCGAAGTTGAAGTTTAACTGACCTTAAACTTCAACTTCAACTTCAACCTCATCATATGTGAATAGGAATGCTGACAAATAGGAGAATGATTGGCCTATTTTAACATTTTGTGCTAATGACAGAACTTGAAGTTGAACTTGAACTGGCTAGAAGATTCAACTTTGACTTCAACACTCGAAAGTATATTATCAAATCACTGAACTTGAAGTTGAACTAACCTGATGGTTCAACTTCAACTTCAACTTTGGCACTCCCATGACTTGAATGTTTGACGTTAAGGCTGACGAAAAATATAAGTGTAACAATTGGCTCTGACTAGGGATGTGAGCCATGAGGGACACAAAGAATCCAACAATCTCTAGTTGAGACCTGTGTCTAGCAATTGGGCAACAGAGTCATGGGAACAAAGAAAGGAGAATGTTTGCAGAGAAAGGGAATAGGGGACAACACCAAAATAGAAACCTAACAGCAAGCCAAAAACCAGCAAACAAAAGCAAACTAACAACACAACCACCAAACAACTACACTAAGCACCACCAAGAGAAAACTAAACTTAGGCACAACAAAAATTTTATGTACAAAGGATAGGGTGAGTAGCCCATACCTCCAAAGATGGCTTTGAGTATTCATGTGAATCCATTGACTGGCTGTGAGAAGTATCTGCCTATGCGAAAGAGAGGTTGATACATAAGATGTACCATTCCAAATAGGTAATTGATGACTACTACAAGGAGAGATCTAACCACAATATGTTGCACCAACTTAGGAATTTCATCAGATCCAAAAGGCCAACTTACATCACAAAATTCAGACTGCACTATCCTTATCGGAGCCTCCAAATCAAAACCTGGGACTAGGCTTTCTGAAAACCTATCTGTTGTGAGTGCATCAACACTTTCATGTTTAAAATAGAATGCCTCTAAGTCATGATATTGAGACCATTCTTTTTGAGTTGGTGTAAAATCAAAGAAGAAAACCTCATAATCTACCTCTTCCTCAAGCTCAAGAACATTAGGTTTTAGATCATCACTCAATACATTTTGATCAACACTAGACCAAACAAAGGGATCATTTGAATCTTTTGAAGAAATCAAAGGGATCAAAGTTAAATTATTCTTTACCTCAACCAAAATCAAATGGTCTTCATTATACACTCTTGTGTTAGCTTCCTCAGTCAACCATGAATGATTTCTTGACGGAACTTCTTGCTGGCTGTTATGTTTCAGATTCATTGTTGCTTCTTTATTTTGCTTCTGTATGATCATGCTGCCAAAATTTTCAAGACCACCTTCTCCCTGCTTTTTTCTGTCATATATAAGATCATAGGGCACAAATAGAGGATTATCTTTAATTTCAAAATCTTCAATGAATTCAGTAGGTAAGTACAATGCATTCACACTGCCCGAAACAATCTCACCATCATCATTTTGGGATTGATTCCCTACTGTTGTCATATGAACCATATCTTTGTCTTGGCATACAAGAGAAAAATCAAAATTCAAACTTTCTTTTTGAATATTAGAAGTTGAACTATCCTTAGGACATATAGATAAGAGTAATGGTTTTTCAAGACTACTTTCAATGACCATAGGATCAAACTTAGTAGAAAAAACCTCTTCTTGCTGCATGCGAATAGAATCTTCATTAGGTGAAAATAAAGGTTGGCAATCATAAGTTTTTAACTCTTTATCATCACTTACCAACAATTCTTCTATGACATGAGGCTCTTCCTGAAAATGCAGCTCCTCTTGTTGACATTGTTGTTTATCTTCCTTTTGCTGCTGATCAAAACTCCAAGGTGTTGATGATTTTGGCATTGCTGTTGAAACACTTGGATCTTTTGAGACTAAGGGGAGAGAAATTGAAGGTTCTTTAATCTCTGATGTTTCTATTGATATCTTTGTAGCCACTGGAATTTTTTGATCAAAATTTTTAAGATTACTGAATCTTTGGTACACACAATCTAGTAGTATGGAGGATTGACGATCCTCAGAAGGATTTAGCTTGCTCTTTTCAGCTTCATAGATGCTCCCTTTGAAGGCATTCTACAAATAATGGAGCATTGGATCTTTCTCAGAATTTATCTCATTAATAGTAGGTATGTTTTGAGGCTTCTTTTTTAATCCCATTTCTTGATCACTCATGACTGTATAGTTACAAGAAATATATCCCAATGAAATTAATGGAGCTTCTTCTTCCACAACTTCCAATTCTTTCTCGAGCTGCTGCACTTTCTTTGTGCATGCATCCAATTCTTTAAGCTTGTGAAATATGTGACATAAACTCGTCCATAGCAAGGCAGAGCAATGATCATCTTCAAGAATTATCTTTAGCTTCACAACCTTTGAAATAATTTGTTTATAATGCTCCCAGAAATCTTGTAGAACCTTATCATTCATTTGAAGGATCTCTGGGATAGTGGGGTCTGGTCTCTTTCCCATTCTTGTAACCCTCTAGGATTTGCAAGAAGAATTAAAAAAGTCACCACTTTATCAAAGTCGCCAATCTCCTATATGTGGAGATATACATATAAACTAAGGAAACAATTATTCAACACTGATCTTTGCTTTCAGTCCCCAGCAGAGTCGCCAAAAACTGTTAGTAAACAGTTTTGCCTTTCAATAAGAATTATAGAACATGACTCAATACACCCAAAAAGAAAGACAAAATATACTAATAGATGGATGGATTATCATTTTATTGATAATCCTCCTCTGAATTGAGAGGTACAGCTCCCTCACAAATGATATTCAATGAATGTGATACTTTGTTATGTCTTTAACCTAAAGACACGAAGGGTTTTTCAGACATTCATCCATCAATATGGAATAAATGCGATCAATAGATTGCTAAACTAGAAATGAATGAAAAACTAGTAAACAGCCACAGGACTATCTACTATGTTTCCATATTATAGAGAAAATTGAGAAAGCTATAAACATCTTTACGCAAAAATGTGAATACATAACCAGAAGACTACATATATCACATTAGACATAGTAATAAAGAACTACATCTAAAATAGAAATAAAAGGACTCCAAAATCCTTTCCAATCATAAACATAAATGTATATGATTGTAAAATATAACACACTTATGTCCCTCTTTATTTCAGAGACATGATAAAACAATAATAGTATTGTTTCATCCCCTTATCACAGTCAATCTACATAAAATGAAACTGCTTCCTCTGTTACAAAATAGAAATCTTTTCTCCCTGTAGCAGCAGCTATAGAACTCCTCCTCCAAAAAAAGAAGAAACCCTCTCTTATTATTCTCTGTACTATTTATCTTCTCTTTCTATCCATTCTTTTTCAGTTTGAATAACTATTTCTTGAAATTGCTCCCAACCTTTCATATTCCACTGTCCATTATTGAGTAAGAGTGATGTATCAAAAAAAAAAAACATAATGTTTAATAAACATTATGATATTTCTTACATTTTTCCAAACTCCTCTTATGGACACCTGTCACTACAAAAATGAATAGCATGTGCATGTTGGACAGGTGGTGTATGCTGGTTACAGATTGCAATTATAATCTTGTAACTGTCATTAATATACTGTCGCGCTCAAAAAGTCATAACTTTTGATCTGTCAAGAATCTTGCAAAACAGCTTGAAGAAAATTTAGATAACTAGGTTTTTTAAAAATATATCCAAAATTGAGCTCAATCCAACAGTTGGATTAAAATTTGTGGGCCCCACAACATGACTATTTTTCTGATTGTAGAACATTTTGCATTTGCTGGTATGTTGACAAACCCGCATACAGTCCATCATAACTTTTGACTTTGACCAAAGTTTGAAAATCTCTTTAGTGAAGATTTAGAAAACTTGATTTTCTACAACATATCAACAATTGACCAAAATCTAATAGTGGGATAAAAATTTATGCTCCCTAGATTGTGACTATTATTTTAATGCAGACAAAAATCGTTAGTTATAGGTTGTATTAAAACTAACAACAATATATACACCAATACCTGCACTTGAATCTCATGTTGGAATTTAATTTTTAGTTACATAAGAGCCTACCTATTATGTCTCCACCATAAATGCCCATATTCATTTACAAATTTATCAAGCGCCTAGAAAGCCAAAACATATTATTTATAATGAAATAAGGCCCAATTTTGAATTCATATCCTCCATTATAATCAATGCATCTTTCATGGTAGATAAAAATGATTTCCTTTGACTTCCATCTCATCTCATTATCCACCATCCTCTTTTGGCCCCAAGTTTTAGACTTGGAACCTTGAAATGGGGTCTGAGCTTGATTTTGAATTTGAGCCACACATTCCAATTGCTGAATCTAGGTCATTGATCTGTGAACTGCATACTTGAAATTGTCCATGAGCTTTGAACTTAAGAATGGTGGATTTTTTTTAGGCTTCACCATTTCAAATACAATTTTGAAGCTCCCAATCTTGATTGAATCATAATGATTCTCAAACTTCTGATTGCTAGGGTCGAAACTGAAACTTTGAACTGAGCACTACATTTTGCACCGATTCCAACATAAACTTGAAGTTGAAGTTGAACTGACTGGAAACTTCAACTTCAACTTCAACCTCATCATATGTGAATAGGAATGCTAACAAATAGGAGAATGACTGGGCTATTTTTAATATTTTGTGCTAAAGACAAAACTTGATGTTGAACTTGAACTGGCTAGAAGATTCAACTTCGACTTCAACACTCAAAAGTATATTATGAACTCACTGAACTTGAAGTTGAACTGACCCAAAGGTTCAACTTCAACTTCAACTTTGGCACTCCCATGACTTGAATTTTTAACGTTAAGGCTGAAGAAAAATATAAGTGTAACATGTACCAATCACACTGGTCCATGTCACATAAGTTAGCTCTAAGATTATCATTTACCAGATTTATCTGATTAGCCTCTAGATTAGCTTCAGCAATGAGTTTGGCCAAAACTTGACCCCTTACTAACTTAGTTATCTATATATCAATGTTGAATTCTTGGATTCTATTGATCCATCTACACCTTCTCCCTGATACTTTCTATTGAGAAAATATATCCTTGACTATAGCACTAGGTACAAAAGCAATAACAGTAGCACCTACTAGGTAACATCTGAAAGCTTTTATAGCCTTTACTAAAGCATATCCTTGCTTTTCATTTATTTCATACTTTAGTTCAATAGGCTATAGTGACTTACTAAAAAAGGCAATAGGCTGCTCATATCCTTCTTGATTTTTTTGCAATAAGACTGCAGCTACAGTGTGGAAGGATGCAAAAGAAAAAATATGCATGGGTTTTGAATAATCTAGATTTCTCAGTGCTGGAGCATTTTTTATTGCAATTTTAATATCCTAGAATGCTTGTGAAGACTCACCATTCCAATCTATAGTGGCTCCCTTCTTGAGCATCTTTGAAATAAGTCTACTGATTTCATTAAAATTGGTAACAAATGTCCTAAGAAAATTGACTTGGCCAAAGAAGGATTTGATTCCTTTTACATTTTTTGTCTTGTGGACTTTATCAATAGCTGCTACTCTTTTAGGGTCTATTTTCACCCCATCCTTAGACACTATATGTCCTAGTAATTTGCCTTCTATGACCCCGAATGTGCATTTCTTTGGGTTTAAAGATACTCCATATTCCAAAGCTTTGATAAATATTTTTTCCAAATGTTTGCAGTGATCCTCAGCCTTATTAGAATATGCTATAAGATCATCCTAGTACACAACCATAAATTTATCAATATAATCATGAAATGCTACATCTATGGCTCTTTGGAAGGTAGCTCCTACATTAATCAAGCCAAATGGCATCCTCACATATACATATGTTCCCCATGGGGTTGTGAAGGTTGTCTTGAACTATTCACTTTCCTTTACTAGAACCTGATTATATCCAGAGAAACCATCCATCATTGACATTAACTCAGAGCCAGTCACTTGCTGCAACATGGCTTCCATATTTGGTAACCCATAATTGTTTTTTAGAGATGCAATGTTTAAATTTCTAAAATCCACACATAGCCTAATATCTCCATTCTTCTTCCTGATAGGAACCAAGTTTAAAACCTAGGTGAAATGCCTGATTGGTTTGATTATCCTGCCATCCCTTAGTTTCATCAGCTCTTCTTGCATTTTTGGGGCCAGGATAGGATTCACTGGTCTCTATTTTTGCCTGGAAGGTTTTACATTGTCTTTTAATGGTTTGACATGCTAGAATAGATCCTCCCTATAAGCCTTAAGGTCATCATATGACCATGCAAAAATATGTTTGTATTTTCTAAGTAGGTCAATCAATGTTTTCCTGATTTTAATAGGTAGATTTTGGCCGATATAAATCCTTTTGGGAACTTCATCAGTACCCAAGTTTATCTCTTCTAATTCCTGAGGTTTGGGGTCATTAACTCCTAATTTTACTCTGTCCTGGTTATCAAAAATATTTTCCAAGACTACTAACCCCTTCGGCACCTTATTTGTTTTCAATTGCATAATCTCTTGACCAAAAATGGTTTCCTTTCCATTTATGGTTTCAATTAGTTCACTGCAATCCATTTCCTAACCATGGTACTTGTCTCCATTTAACAAAAAATTTGTAATATCTTTGTCATCTTCAAAGACCTGGCAATTTTCAATGTTATCAAGTATGGAAGGTCTATTTTGTACCTCAATCTGAGAGATTCTTGCAAATGATATCTCTTTTGGCTTGATTGTTGTATTCGCTAACAAATCAGCCATCTTATTTTGAGTCCTATCTCTCCATGAGATCCCAAATGCATCAAAGAATTCTATCTGATCACAAAATGCATTTCTATATTGCTTCAATCTCTTGTTCTTGGATGAGCAGGTTCCTTTGATCTGAGAGATAATTAGCTTAGAATCCCCTATGACACATAATTTCTTAATTCTATGATGTGTGGCAACTTTTAGTCCTAGCAACAATGCTTCATATTCTGCAATATTATTTGTGCAAGAAAATTTCAAAGTGAATGAATGCCTAAAAGTGTTATTTTCAGGGAACACAAAAACTACAGCTGCTCGTACACCCTCTTTAGAACTAGCCCCATCAAAAAACATTGTCCATAATTTTGGTGAGTTCATGCAACATTCAACTTCATGTTCAATGATAGCATGTAAAATTTCAACTTCCCAAATAATTAATTTGGCCTTGAAAGCATTTATCCCAGTATCTAAGAAATAAGTGGCATCTTTGTCAATTTCTTCTCCTAAAATGTGATTAACCCTTGGCTCTCTATTTACCCTAATAGCTTTGTCCCCTATGTGGAAAGTGGCATAAGTTAGATCACATTGCAGGCTTCCCCCCATGGCAGCACTCCATTTCCTGGAGAGTAACATTCCATAGTGTGCAGGTATATCTACCACAAGGACAAACATGGTTAATTCTACTTTAGGATATGCAGCTAATTTGAAACGTAAGGCATTTATGGTACCTATGACTGGGACTTCCCTAGTATCCATTCCTCTACATCTGCCTTGCATGGTATCCACTTTCAATCCTAAGGCTTCCATTACTTTGAAAGGCATTATTGTGTTGGAAGCTCCTGAGTCTATCATAAATTTTTTTAGGGTCTTCCCTTTTATGATTAGGCTGAGGAAAAAAGGATCAATATCTTCTATAAATGCCACTGTGGAATCATCTAGAAACATTTGGGGGATCTGGGATATGATACCATTATCCTCCACTGCTAATGAGTTTTGTTGGGTAGCAGTTTGATCTACAACAGTATTATTGTTTCCTATCCCACCCAACCATGATAAAGCCTTGTTCTTATGCTCTTCAATTCTAAGAAGTTTAGACAAGGGCACTTTTACAATAATTTGGGACAACATAGATATCATATCAATATGTTCAGTTATGGTGGGTTTTACAAGAGTACCTGGCGTTGGAGTCTTTTGAGTAGCAAGCACCATTATTTGCTTGATAGTATCAGGTTCTAATTTCCTTGGTTGCACAACTAGTTTTGTTGCTTCACTTATCTAAAATTAAACCTTCTTCTTTGGTTCCCATTTCTTACCCTTATTTTCCTTGATCTTAGACATATCAACACTGACTTTCTTATTGTGATCATTCATCTTATGGGTGATATCTTTGATGAATACACTAGATGGCTTTCTTGCATCATTATTTACTATCCTACTTCTCAAATTGTAGTTACTATGGACTTGTGAAATCATTTATGCTATAATTCTATCAATCTCCTCCTTAGAGGGCATCCTTAAACTTATGTGTCCTACATCGGAGGATGTAATACATATCTTATCTGCATCATAACCTTCATTATCTGAAAGAACTTGCTGATGATGTAAATGATAAGCAATTCTCTGACTGGTAATATCATTTTCAAGTTCCTTAGAGTCAAAATCTACAAGGTCATCACACACGCTCACCATGTTGCAACTTATATCATCATGGCTTTTATCATCACTTCCTTCTTCAGGCTGTGGACCTTGATCTTGGGTAAATGAGTGAGCAATAGCACAATAATCAGCAGAATGAGGTGATTGACATACAATGCACCATGGTATATCATCATTCATATTTACAGTGTACCTTTGAAGGGGATCTGGGGTACCCTTATCCTTCACATTTTGTGTCTGATTGGGAACTGGTTTACCATCCTTCCACTGGGTGGTGTAAGGATAATTTTACATTCTAGGCTGCCTATTGAAATTGTTGTTATTCACAGGGGGTCTTTCAACAACATTTGGCTTATTAAAATTAGTGGGACTCATCTTCTTAAGCAATTCCAAAACCTAGCTTATAGTGGGTTCTTCTGGCTTCTTTCTTGTAGGGGTTTTATTAGCCTCCCTTTTATTATTCTTCTTGGGATTGAAAAGCTTTTGATCATCCCTCCTACCCAGTTTTCTAGATGCCTTCCTATTATTCTCTATATTTACTGCAATTTTATAGGCATCCCTTAAAGTCTTGGGATCCTTATCCCTCAATTGATAAGCCATTTTTCTATCAAAAGCATTGAAATATGTTGTGAGATAGACATCTTCATTCAACCTCATAACTTGAAATAATCTATACATACCTTTCTGGAATCCTACATTGAAATCAAATGTGGACTCATTTGGATTCTTCTTGGTATTGTTGAATTCATTTAACATGAATCCTGCATTAGTGTTGTCTCCATATTACTCCTTGAATAATTTCTCCAAGTCATTCCATGAGGTGATACTGTCATCAGGCAACCTCCTAAACCAATCCCTTGCATCTTTAGTTAGTGAATGCACAAACAATTTCATTACCATATCTTCATGTTCAACTTCATAATCATTCAACATATCAATGAAAATTCTCAAATGTTCTTCACTAGTAACAACATCATTCCTAGAGAACTTAACCACTTTGTCTCTTAAATCAAATGATATGGGATGTGGAGCACTAGGAATACCAGCAAATAACACTTGTCTATACTTTTCCAAGTATACAAGTTTCTTCTGGAAACCATGAACATTTGAGGTACTTGCTATATTAGCTTGACTCAGAGGAGTGGCTTGGGATTGTTAAGGTGGGACAAATGGAACTTGGGTGCCAATAGTGGAAGATGAGGTAGGAGCTAATTAGGGTATTCCCTGAGTTGAGATTATTGGACCATTGGCTGGTGCAAGAATTGCAGGTGGGATAGACAAATTGAGCCATGAAGCCAATGCAGAATTAATATTTATGAATTGGATTTTTCTCCTAGTTTCTGCAACTTGAGCTTCATTCTCAACCTTCTCATGCTCTTTTGCAAGATCTTCCTTCTCTTTTCGAGCCCTCTCTAGATCTAGATCTAATTTTGACATGGAGGATTGTATGGGTTTGCTTGGTATAGCTTGAGGCTCATTTATTTGGATTCCTATAGCCTTGCCTTTCCCTTAATCTGGAGCTTTTGCAGTGGGTTCTACAGGGTCCACTTGAACAGGTTTATAGGCTTGGACTTGAGCAATAATTGGTTCTTGCCTTTGATTTAGGCATTTCTCTTGTTCTTGAACTTTAGCTCTTAGAGAGTTTACATCTCCAAATACATCAGTATGGAGAGTTGTGGTATTTTTTTCTAACTTTTTATTTTGCTCCTTCAAAGAAGCCATCCTTCTTAGTAGAGCATCCCTTTCTATTATGGCATCCAAAGTAGCTTGCTCCTTTTCTTTTTCAAGATGAATGTGTTTGGCTTCTTCCTCAGCAATCCATTTCTTCAAAACTCCTATCTCAGAATGCACTTCTTTAGGATCTACAGAAGTAGCTTTTGAATCAGTAGGATCATCTAGATATATAATATTTGGTTCTTCATATGGGGCTACTTTCGAATTAAAAGGATTATCAAATGAACTCCTAAATCCTAGCCTATAGTTCATATCTTCTACAGGATCTGGCCTTGACAAACCAATTCCTACTGTGGACACATTTTTGTCCTAAAATACTCTCTCATCTATTAATGGGGTATTGAAAATGCCTCCTAAGAGTCTTGTAGTTTCGGATTCAGAACTAAGTGAAGAAGACTCTCTTCCTAACACTGGTTGATACTGAGAATTGATGGATGCATTTCCTTTCGGTTTCCAAGTGGGATTTGGATTTGTCTTTTTCTTATATTGGTTCTTTCTACCACCTTGGGGTAGATCAATATACATTGATACATCAGGATTGGCTCTCATGTAAGCTCTTATGTTTTTTCTCTTGTCAGCCATATTCACCTTTTGTTACAATAAGCACTAGCTTCAAAACCTTGACTGAGTCGCCACCCTATTCTCGAGAAAATACACAAAGACATTTAATGCTAACTCAAAGGAAACAACACAGAAGTAGGAGCAAAAATATCTGGCACAGATAGATCAATCACTGATGCTATAAAGCTGCAACTCTTTCTTGTTAAATAAGACACTAGGATAAACTGGATACGTCAATGTGTAGCTACAATACTTGGGCTTTATCTTCTATAAATTCTCAAGGTTTGTCACTAAAAGATTCCCTTAGAACTGTGAGAAAAACTTGGACAACCTGACTCACATGTACACAACAGAACAAAAGAAACCATAGTAATTTCTCATAGATGTGTTGGACAACTCCCTAGTAGAGTCGCCATTTTGTTGGTGTTTGAAAAGGATTAAAACCGCTAAGCAACAAAATGATTAATACCAAGATGATAATACTCACACAATCTAAAGGTCAGCCAATTATTATTAACAATTGCATGTGTAAAACATCTGGACCCAACTTCAACAAAACCAAAGGTGGTTTTCTACTCTTTTGGCTCTGTAAAACCAGGGTGAGTATACCCAGGGATGATTCACAACTAGGAAAGATTATATGAGGATTATTTTAGTTTCATTCTGATTCTCATCTCAAATCCTCAAAGACATACATAATTCATGGCAATTTGCTAAATACATCCCCTATAATAGATATGGTAGAAAATTTCTTCGATAGATCTGCAGATGCTCTCAACAATAGTGGCTAACTAAAGCTAAAACATTCCATGCAGACAAGTACTGGCCAGCCTTTGAAGATCTATAGGAAATAAAAGTAAAATTTGATTTGATGCTGCATTTTGGTAACCATTTATGATATATTTCTCCTTTATCTAAATCAAATTGATTAGTGTCTAATCCATTGGGGTTCAAAGTCTATAGCAAATTCTTAGATCTAATTCGTTGCCTTACAAAAAATTCTATCAGCAATTCTTATCAGAATGTGTCATTCAAAATCCTTTCCACTACTGAAGAAACCTTATCAGATTTACCAAAGATTTTATTTAATCCATTGAATTAATAGCAATTATAAATAGATATACAACGTAACTGGATTGCATTCAATTGCACAAGCCTTTACTTATGCAATATCCAGATAACCAAGTAACAAAAAGGAGACAAGATTAAGAAAATAATGATATGGGACTAGTTCACAATTTATATTTATGTTCTTTGAAAATTGGATATCATTTACAATAGACTTAGAATGACCTTCAGAAAGAAAAACAGTTCACTCTATATTCATGTATTCTTAGAGAAATGACAGAGAAAATACAACATGGATTTGCTTTCAAAAATTTGGACCAAAGATAGACTAAGCATATTACTTAGAAAAATAGAATTTGGACCATTCTTTAGCCTTGGAATCTCACTTAAATAATGTGAGATGCAACAAGCTTCAAGCTAGAAGAAAATGACAGGTGTCTTCTAAAAGATACTTACATATATCTGTCATAAAAGACAAAAGGAAATAACAGAAAGGCTATTACATCAAACATTCCTTGGTGGGTCCCTTTCTGTTATGCTTCTTAGTTGCTGAGACAAGAAAATATGATCTGATTATTCAATCATTCTTCATCCTCAAACTAAATAGCCATGAGGTTTGAAATTGATGTATCATCTTTAGTTACCTGCAAACTTACTTTAATCTAGGGATTTTCCATGTCCTCATTACTAACTATGAGGGTAACTTTTACTTTTGCATCTTCCTCCTCATCATCTTCTGACATTTGTTCTATAAATTGATTTTTCAATTTATTGTAAGCAGCATCTTCTGGCCAAACAAAATTTAGAGCCTCTCTTTGTATAATCACTAAAGAATTTGCAATTTTCTCTAAATCATCAAACTCTTTTCTAATTGCATTATAAAATAACTGTATCTTTACTAACTCTTCATTTTTCCTTGCCCAAAACCAGTGGCCAGTTTTACTCATGATGTTCTTAATCCTTTCATAAAATAACTCATCCAACTTCTTTTTCCACTTTTCCTTTTCCTTTATTGTATCAACAGATTCCAAAGCACAAGGAAATAATGCAAATTTTTCAGCAATATACTGGGAAAAACAAAGTGTTAATCTTTTCTGTAAAGAATCCCTTTTATCATCAAAATCTTCTAGTTTATTTAACAAATCAAAAGTTTTCTCTACTTGATGATAAGGCATTTGGATGGAAAATATACATATAATTGTAATATCATTATTCCTCTCCCTCCACTTGTGTGCAAGGGGAGTCAATTTATCCTTACCTCTATTCAACTCATCCATTAGGGTTGCAATTCTTGTCAACTGATCAAAGAAGTTTGACCATTATATTTTATCTCTTAAATACATCACACGCTGCTTTAATTTTCCTTCATATTGATTTTTTAATTTTACCTACAACTCATGTAATTTGGTTTTTCCTTCTTCAAAGTCCTCTGCAGTATAAAATTGGGGCCTTTCAGGGGTGTCTAGTATTTCAATAATAGGGGTTGCTCCAACAAATGACTATGAGGGGTATGCAATTCTAGGTGCACTAGATTCTCCCACTTTTCTTTTCCCAAGTATCTTCTCCATTTGAGACACTTTGTTTTCCAGTGACTATATTTGTATACCCCTTTCCTCATATGCTTTTAAAACTTCTTCAAACCTAGCATTGACTTGGGTAAACTTATCTTCTTCCTAGTCAAACACAACACCACCCAATTTTAGCACTTTCGAGGCCATTCCCATTACTTGTTTACTACTTACCTCAGCAGCCCTGTATACTGTCAATGTACCAGTATGCTCTGTAGTAGGAAACTCATGCATCCTGGTATTTTGCCTCTTATCCATGGACCATATAACAAGGTCTTGATGGTCATCACTAAACTTGACTCCTCTATGAGCCTGTAGTACTTCTTCAGTAGTTGTTAATTGAACATCCTTTTGCTTCCTTACCGAATCAAAAACAATAGGATTTGCTATATCCCATTCCGATAGAAGGAGGACTCCTGATTGTCTAACTATTTGCCTCTCGGCTTCAGGAGTAAACTAAACAAAGTCATTCATAAAAATTGATTTTACTTTTCCCTTAATAATCGGGTCGAGTTTATTTGGTTGCTCAGCCTTGATCTTCTCATAGGCTTTCTCAAAAATTTTCATATTTAATCTCCATAAAAACTAAGCAAAGGCCCTAGATCTTACAAAATTTTCATCATTAATAAATCTTTCAGAATCCTAGGCAACGAATGGGTCAATTTCCTTACCTAGGTAATCAACAATGGTTAGGTCTAAGGAAGGTGTAGGAGGTTCTTGTGGCTCTCCAATATCCAGGTCTGTAGAAGTGACAATCACATCCCCTTCTCAACCCATTTGTATAAGTTGTTCCTTTAAAGATGCGTCATCATCTATCTGGATTGGGGACTAGCTTGGGGAGTATTGTTCCTTTTGAAAAGAAGAAGACCCTTGCTCTAATTTTTGTCTTTTTGGAGAGCTGGCCGCAGATGGACTTCTTGACCTTGGTTTCTTATGAGGGGGTGCTTGTTGCACATTTTGAATCATGACATAACCTACCCTTTTCTACAATATATATTGGCCAGGAGCTACCACATTTCTATTGCTTATTCTTCTTTATACTTTTGTTGCCTTTTCTGGATGTGCCTCAACATACATAAATTTCTTTTCATTCATGGTTTGAATTATTATGGTAAAATTATTCATTAATGCTTGTATTTTAGCTCCCGTGTATTTTTTATCTTTGAGTTGGTCATACTGGGGGTCAAAAGCATTAATGAATTCTAGGGTTTTACTGAAAACTATCCATTTCTCTTTCCTCAATTCTTGCTCCTGCAATGTGAAGATATTTATGATTATATCTTCTGGATAGTAAACCTGATGTACCATATGGGAAGCTCTTACGCTTTTTTTTAAAAGGTCATAGAATCCTTCAGGGTCATTGAATATGGTGTGAGAATCTGCCATGTTATATCTATCCAAAAAAAAAATTAGGTGCTTCCACCCCTTTCTAACAAAGACAAAATCATGCACTATAGTAACAATTGGAAAGAAAGTGCCCTTCTTAATCAACTCTCTCTCATCTATAGTGCCTATCTACCATAAGAGCTCAGCAATGCCAATCTTCAAAGGCACATGAAAAGGCAACACATGTGGCTTTCCCAAAAAACCATATACCCTTATCACAGTTGAAACATTATAAGGGATTATGTCCCCCCAGTTATGACTAACAAGTAGCCCTTTAGCATGGTCCTTGGGTTTGACCAATTCTAACAATGCTTGTGGGATTTTGGGGCTATCTCCTCTTAAAAGCAGTCTAAGCTTTGATGCAGAATACCTATCAAATCTTACATAACTAGCATATGTGGCTTCTGAAGTCATATCCACACTCCACAACTGCACTGGATTTCTTTCTCCATCCTTGTTTGTTTCCAACTCCATACCCTTGGAGAAGAAAGTGTGTCCCTTGTATAAACATACATGCATCAGCAATGAACACCAACATAATGGTTTGTTGACTTTTCCCCTTGCTATTCCAACCAAACCATTGTGAATCTCTTTAGATAAAAAAAGTGGCAAAATCTAGAATGGTACTCATTCCAAATTGAAGGGTTTGAGCCATTATAAGGACAATAGAACCTGGAATTTGATCACCTTCATCTATCCCCAATATCTTGCAAAGAGAAAAATATAGTGCTTGAGCTCTCACATTGAAATGTCTTCTCAACAATGGCTCTGGGGTACTAGCTATAATCATAGGCAAATTTCCAACCTTGGCAGCATTCTCCTGTAATGGCCCTATTCTTAGATAAATTATTTGTGCATCATATCTGGCTTGTAGATCATCCATATCAATGATTTCACGCACAATGTGGTTAGGGTCAAGGTTGAAAACTTCACTGAACAGCTCAGGGAAAACCCTAAAAAGATTGATTCCATAATGATTTTTTACCCATCCCATAATAGGATCATATTTCTTCACCAGGTCCATCAATAAATCACTATCAAAGAAAATAGTTGGGACTATTAAGTTACCAATACCAAACTCCCAAACATTGCTCATAGGAATGTCCAATTTTCACTCTGAAAACCATTTCTTAAATAACTCTAGACCTCACATGGAAACCTAGGCATCTCTTACCCAATTAGCTTTGTTGTAAAAACCCTCTGCTATGACTATTCTAGGATGTTTCGGGATGAGTTCCCTCCCCTTAGTTATTTCATGCACTGATAAGGGGAATTGTTCAAGAAAATCATCATGCATAGAATGTTTCAAATAATCTATTTTCCTAGTAAACTCTTTTTGGGGAGGCATTTTGAATGAACCCTAGACAATTCTACAACAGCAGATACTTCAACTTACTTAGAAAACCACAGAGTACTTACCCGCCAAAATTCACACTTCTGCACTATGAGAAAACTTTTGAAATTCTACTAGATTGTTAACCAAGAATTTTTGTGCCCTACCTCTAGAAATTTTGTATGCCCTGATATTCTCTCTATTATTTAGTGGTTCAGTAATGGTGAAATCGTGGGCTCTTATCATGCAATAAAATCACACATATAAGGTCTGGATCATATTTACTCTTAATAACTGTTACCCACAATTTGCATCCAAGTTTGAATCCCATCCATAGATTTTTACTGGATCGAACGATCCTGATTCAAAAAGTAACGAGTATTATAGATTTTAAAACAATGCTATGTTTCACAATTTTTCTTCCTCGAATTATTTAAAATCTCTTCATCTTAGAATTGCGGGGAAGTTTTGTTCGTCGATCAAGACCAGATCGGCTATCTGGCTAATCCACTTTCTAATAAAAACCAGTCAGCTGTACTGACCAATAAGAAACTACCATATGAGCTCATGCCATCTGACCACATTCCACACTAGTAGATCCCACATCATCTTTTGGGTGAGCAAGTACTTGGTATCATTTAGTATATGTGTCGTGTTGGCACATTCCCACTTTCCTTATTTAACAAGCACTTTCAACTTGCGGGCCTATGCCAGTCATCGATCATTAAAAAATCAATGGTGATACTAATCTTACTTTGTAGAGCATCTAAATAGAATTTTTGATGTTAGCACGGGCATGTGTCTGCAGGGTGCATTCCCACTTTGTTTAAACATTGCTCGAATTCAAAATGCAAGGAAGCACCTTTCATTGATCAGGATAGAGATCATCGATTAGAAACAACTCTTCACTTTATGCTCACATTATCCACTTGGGCCAATGACATGACTACTTTTAACCCGCATGTTCTAACTATTGTTTTTGGTTTCTGACACCCTTCTGGCCCAGGTCATAAATATCTCCAGCTAAGCACCTTTGGTGGAAACTATGGCATGACTCTTGCATTCTTCATGATCTGGTCCCACTGTGACATGCATCGCAAAGGTGCATTCCCACTTTTCTTATCTAACTTGCAATTTTATAATGCAAGATTGCACTATCTGTAGATCTTCAAAAGAACAACGATTGATAAGATTTCATTTTCATCCATCAGTCAAAAATCCCCCATGTGGCAGATCTAGCAGTACATGTCATCAATCATTTATAGTGTGGCATACTGCTTTGCAAATACCTGACCCACCTTGCCACATGTCACAAATTCACTTGCCCGCACTACTTATTTCCTATGCAGTTTCAAATTATGGGCATGCACTGGCCTTTGATCTCTGATAGATCAACAGTTACATAAAATTTTCCATTTGAGTAGCATATTGGTTGATAGTGACGAATAATGTTCCTCCAATTGTTCAAACTCATCTGACACACACCACGGAGGACATCTCACAATTACTCTTTTAACAATGGGCCCATCTTGTTAGACTATGCCACTTGTCCAAATTTCTCTTCCCTGCATTATTTATCTATCAAACATATTCTTCTTGTGTTGAAGCGCTAGCCCTTGATTGAGATGAAATAAATGGCTGGCGCTTCTTGGTGATAAACTGCATATCTCTGTAGGTGAATCCACCAATGATATCGTGGGAAAATTAGGACATGTGCAAATGTACTGACAAACCTGCAAAAGTTCCTAACAATTTATGATTCATCAGAATTTAGGAATGTAAAGGCTATGTGTCACCAAGTCACAAGCCCACTTTACTTAAAGGCCTTGCATCTTGAAATTGTGGGTATGCGATACTCGTTGATCTAAACAAGATCAACGATAAAAAAGACTTTGCATCATTAGAGGTAATGGCTAATAGAATGATTAATCAATTTGTATGCTAAGCGCAGTTACATAAGATTTAACAAAAATATAATGACCTCACGCTTATGCAAGCCCTCCCTTGGGGAAAAATGTTATTGAAAACATTTTTCTGAAAATAATTTTGAGGGTATTCTAAAGTAAGGGCAATCTGGTGACTTTGAAAAGAAACAAGGAATAAAACCCTAACTTTCAAAATTTCAAGATTTAAATGATTTTTCACAAGATATTCCTTTAACCTCTGCTTAGTGAAAAATCAAGCAAACAGATTATATCTACATATAGATGTCAAAGAGAGAGAAATAACTATGAGATACAATAGCTGAAAATAAGATTGAGGGAGAAATGAGAAATGACTAAAGAAAAACATATACCTAGTAAGAGGGAGAAATAATTGAAAGAGTAGCATAGATAGAGATGGATACACTAGAATATTAGATATAGGGAGTGATACTCTAAAGAGGGAGATATAAGTTAGAGGGAGAAGATATAGTAAAGGATCTTGACAAAGCTCACATTACCCTACAAAGAGGAAGGACATATAATACATTGATATGGGGAGAAATTTCAAAAATTTATTTTATTTTTGGTATTTTTGTTAATACTAGTTTTCCATCAATTCCAAAGAGGGAGATTGGTGTTATAAGATTATTTTAGAGTGAAGAACCTTTAATGGAATAATCATTATTTTTTCAATAATTTCAAACCTGCTATCTAGCAGTGAGACAATTACTTTTTGTTCTAAAAGCTATCATTCAATTGATTGGTGAAGAGGATTTGAATAGAGGAGATAACAATAGTAGTTAGAGAAAGGTTGAGTTATTTGGTATGTAAAATAAGCACTAAGACCAAGTAAGACATTGATACTATAGTGTATTGTTTATCTAATTAAAGTCTAAAATGAAAGATTAGTTAAGAATGGAAGGAGATCAAGCATGAAAAGTGTCTACTAAGCCTTGCCAAGCAGTCAGTGCAAGCTGAGCTTAAATTAGTGGAATCAGAGTGAAAATCAAGAGGTGCCAAGAAAAGATGAAAAATAGTGCATGCCGAGTGATTTTTAACTAGTATATGCCAAGTAAAGTTTAGTTTATGCTGAGCATTAGAAAAATTTTGTGTTTACTAAATGAACAAGCATTAGATGAGTGAAAGAATAGTATAGATGCTAAGTGATAACATATTGATGTCAAGTGCTAGTTAATGTGTTAAATCAAATATTTGAAGAATCTAAGTTGACTATATTGTTTTCTTGAATTGTGTGAAGCATTTGGAAGCTAACTAAGATGAGTTGGAAGCACATAATTCAAGGTAAATAATTTTGAGGAAAATTCAAGGAAGATTGTAGAAATAATTTCTAGAGAAACCAAATAGAAAAGTGGGTAGATTCTTTATATCCTACTTAACCATAAAATGGATGATTGTAGCCAAGAGACAAAATATTTTAATAATATATTTAAATAGATATCTGGTAAGAAGAATAAATTTGACATGTGTAAGAACCCAATGAAGACAAGGAGTCTAGATTATTACTTCATTTTATTGGATGAATGTAAGTGATTGCTATTGGCATGCAAAGCAAGAATGCTTAAAAGTTTGAATGCTTGAAGGGTGAACAAGGTGGGTTGATGCACCAAGTTGTGATGCCAAATACATGACACAAAATACAAAATTCTAAAATCCTAAAAGCACACACATGCTTTGGCTTGGGCTCCATAAGACTAAGGCTTGTAGAGCCCAAGCCAAATCATATGCACACTATATCATGTGCATGCTTTTTAAAACTACAAGTTTTCATATATGGGTTTCAAACCTACGACCCATTTCATTTCCTTTTGCTACTACCTTCTTTCTCCTCAATAGCACACACACAGGTTGTAAAACTTGAAGAATTTTCTAACTCACCTCCTCAAAATGCCCCCTTGTCACTAGAGATCAAGATTGAGATTGCGTAGTATGTTTTTTTCTTTTGCTTTTGCATTTTTTTGTAAGTTTTTACATTGTTTGTGTAGTTTTTTGAGTTTCTCTTTAGATTTGTTTATTTATTTAGATTTTAATTGGTTTCCTATCAAGAAATGTGAATAATCAATTGCCAAATCGCCAACCTAATCAACAAAATCAAAACAAAAATTCTCCACAAGATCCAATTCAAAACCCTCCACAAGAAGAGCAAGAAATTTTGCAAGCTCCACTGATTGAAAGACCTCCTCATGGCACCCTAGAAAACATAATGGATGAAATAGAAAGAGGAAAAAATGAATTAAAAGAAATCATTGGTAGGTTGAAAGCTTGTAGAAAAACTATCTCTATGAGAGCACAATTGGCATCCTCCCTTGAGTCCATTATGAGCCATGTAGCTTCTTTGAGTGGTTAGTTGGATGTTTTGCATGTTAAGGGAGAAGAAAAAAGCAGATATTATGCAAAACAATTATCCTATAAAGATGTAAGAAAAAAGGACACAACAAAAGGTAGCATTTATGCATTGTTTAAAAATCCTAGAGTACAAGACATTGTTAAACATACAAGTAAAAGGTTCCCCATCCATTGGTGCATACATGATGATATTAGAAAGAACTTTTGAGATAGATGGAAGATGATCTTTGATGCCCCTCCTTGCAATAATCATGAGGTTCTAATGCATTTCTTAAAGAAATTGTATTGTGAATTTTTCCTTGGGGGTATCCTCAATTATTTTGATATGTTAGAATCTCAAGGTAGAGGTGAGGGGTCTTCCTTTGAGAGGTTGGGGGAATGTCATGACTCTAATGTAGTTAGGGCACCTATTATCAAGCCATAACATGAGCATGTGATTATTCCATCAGTTGTGAAGGAACATGTAGAGACTAGTACTCTAGGGACTATCAATGCTTTGACATAGACCCTCATTTATTGCACTAGTCTATTAGTTGAGGAGAAGCCTTCTTTGAATTGTGGTTATGTGTACACATCATGTGGATTCTTATGCATGTTTGATAGTCATGTTGGAGATAGTGTGGGTGATGGGCTAGTTACTGATGAGCTCCTGAGTGACACATTTGACATTGACACATAGGTAAATTACAACTATAATAAAATAATTTGATCACATTTAGTATGTACAATGAATGACTAATTAATTATCATGTCTTGACATTATTCAAAATTTAGGGTAAGAGTATTGATGCCCCTAGTATAGATTCCGTAACCGCATTTTACATCATATCAACGAGTCGAGAGGTATGTATCAATTTAATCATTTAAATTAATACATATATTTATTAAGTAATCATATGAAGGATTGAGAAAAAAATTATCCATGTGCATAAGTTCTCTACTAGACCATCAACATTCATAAGGGACTTTGAGCCTACGCATGATATGAGCTTTGTAGAGGTATATTTGTTTCACACTAATTTAATTCATTTGATTATATTTATTTTATGTTTCATGTTATATGTAAATTGTATTATATGAGATGCAATTGTTGATGTCTAAGACTCCTCCTCATCTTTGTTAGTCCATCAATAGTGGAGTTGTTGTTGCGATGGCTAGTTTAGAGCCATTGACCAAAATATGAAAGAGTTTTCTTAGTTTTATTTTTTATTTATAGCAGTTAGTATTAAAATTTCAAATGTTATTTATTATTGACTAAATTGTTGTAGGGCCTTGTTACACCCGATTGTTTGCAAGCCATTGAGGTTGATTTACAAAGTGACTATTTGATGATGATAAGAAAATAATCAATTTTGTGTGTACATATATTTGATTTCAATGTATAATAATTATTCATTTGTATAGATACTTTTTTTATATAAACTCCAATTAGAGAGGAGCCTAAACAAGAGGATGAGTGAGTGTGTGAGGAAGACCCCATCATCCTCATCATCTCCATCCATGCAATGATTGAATACCTCTAGGTATTTGTTTCCTTCCCCTCATTGGAAAGAGAAGATATAGGGATAGACACACATGTATAAGCATTAGTGGACATATATCTTGTATTTTATGTTAGTGGACATATTCAACATACATTTGAAATATATATGACATTTTATATTTGATGCATGAAATTAGTAGACTTGTGAAATTATTGGTTAATATATGATATTTTTGTTCATATATGACATTGTTGGTTATCATATTATATTATATGTTTGTTCATGTATGACATTATTGGTTATCATAATATATTATATTTTCGTTTATGTATGACATTATTGGTTATCATAATTTATTATATGTTTGTTCATGTATGACATTATTGGTTATTGTAATATATATCTTGTTTTTCTTGTTTACATTTTAAGTATATTTCATGTATTTCATTTTAATGTAATTTGCATCCAAAATGATGTAGAGTGCTCACACCAAAAGCTAGTGGATTCCCAACAAGAATACTTTTAAGGTAAACTACCTTTCCCACCTTCCTAAGTGTCTTCAAAGACTCTTTCCAACTTGGTTACAACATTGAAAAAAATTCTACCTGTAGACACTCAAAAATGGTTCGCATCTACAATTTCATCCCTTCTTCATACTAATTTGTCCCATTTTCTCATTCTACTAACTTTGATCTTTTGGCTAGGTTGACCATATTTCATCATTTGTATCCCCTTTCACATCAATTTAATATCAACTCGGAATCACCCCAAATCAACCTAGAATCACTCAAAATCAGTCCTAATCAACTTGAAACATATCAAACATCCCAAATCAATCATCATTTATCCGCTCCTAGGCATTGTTGTGGCTTTCAGTGTCTTGGAAACCTATCAACATATCAATCTTATCAATTTGACCTTAGTACTGTCGTGGCTCTCAGTGCTAGGTCAAACTATCATTCATGTCATCCAATATTTGACATTGTTGAGGCTTTAAATGTCAGATCATGGCATCATCAATCATTTTAATAATATTGATAGTGTCCGTCGATGTTATTATGATCAAACTTTATCAATCAATTTCAATCCTATAGCATTTACAATGTCGGTTAAATGTTACATATCAACCAATTCATGTCATGTGTCCTTGACATGTTATCAACTTCAATCAATCAATTTGACCATGGCTTTGGTCTACTTTCCATCATCTTATTTGATCTATATCATCATCACATTTTCATCAAAGGATACGGTCGCATTCATTTAATCAATTTGGCCAATTATTTACTAATTTTATCTATAGGATTAAAAACCCATAATTTAATCCTATTCTTTCTAATTATTCTTCCTAATTAGCATCCTCAATTAATTAATTTTATTAATTAATTGGTTTATCATCTACAAACCATGGAAATTATTAATTTCCTAAGTTCCATTTTCCATCATTAATTCCATTTTCTACTAATTCTTATTTTGTGGAATAAGAGGATTTTTAATTCAAATATTCCATAAAATACTCCATCGTCATGACACTTGGATATGACATCTCATGGATTCTCCTTTGACACTTGGCTGAGATTTGTCATAATCAAATATTATTACCTCTTACACATGTCTCTATTTGGCTTCTTTTTCATAGATTCTTGGCTTTAAGTGGGTTGAGGTGTCTTATGACGCATCATAGATTCTCTTCCACATTTAGCCAAATTTGACTTGCATGTGTCATAGAATCTCACAATTGGCATATTCTATCATATGCATCATAGGAATCTCTTGTCACATCGCACATCTATGGGTGAAAAATCCAATGCCCTCACTTTGAGTGTCGATTATAAAATGAACACTCTTTCTCTCATTTTGGGTCCTTGAATGCTGGAATGCTTAAGTTTTGAAAATCCAAATCTTTGAATCTTTGAGTCTCTACTTCTTTGCATGTTGCATTCTCTCTCTAACATAAAATCACACTTCAAGTATTCTCATGGCATTATCCACATCATAGGCTTTGGCTTCAACCTTGTGTGCACTATAGGCGAATTAGAGCTACAATCATTTGGAGAAGAAAGAAGAACATGAGAGCTACAAATGAAAAAGGGGGTTTCTATTGTTTTCTCTATTAGTTTGGCTTTCATGGTAGACTAGTTGGTGCTAATATATGATTATTGAGTTTTGTGATTTTCTCATAGTATGTTATGCTTCTAACCCATTTTTCTAGTCCTACACTACCCGACTTCACAAAACTACTTAACCACTTTCCCTATTCAAGACTTGGGAAACAATAAGGGAAAAATGAGAAACTTTGAGAAATGGATCATAATCAACTTCTTGCTTCAAACTAACACCTTCGACACTTTAAGGAACACATAATAACTATCTCACAAACTTTAGCCTGTTATCTATTCCATCCTTCCAAGAAATTATTCAACCTATGAGTGAAAAAATTCTTCCAACATCCCATGACTATATTTTCTTTTCAACAACATGTAATTTTCTGATTTTCAATTAACTCTTCACAAAGGGAAGTGATTCTATTTCAAACCCATGAAATGACTACTAATTCAATCAAGAAGATCCTTATCATCTTCCACTAACTCCATTTAGTGATAACATGTAGCTAAAGTGGTGCTTCATTCTGACAAAGTATGGGTTTGTTGCTCAAAATAGGGAGTAATGATATTTGACAATAGCTCAATGATCATATATACAAGTTTAACATCAGCAGTGATTCCTTGTCATATAAAAAGAACTTAATAATCACCAAAACCTTATGCCTCCTCTAACTTTATAGAGGGTATTTTCATTGTTTGGCATCCACTCTAACCAATTACTAGTTTGTGTTATTAGTTACAAGGTTAATTTTAACATTTTCCAAAAAATTGCTAAAATTGTCAAAAAGTTGTTAGCAACTTTTATTGCAAAATGCAATTTTTGCACTAACTCTTCCTAGAAATTAAACAAGTGGTATTTGGTAACACATAGGACCTATATAAGGTGTAATAAATCTTAAACATTTCTTGAGTCAACTTGCTAACAAAAGCAACAAAAAGAAAAAATCCTTAGGACTAAGGTAACTTGGGTTTATAGGTGACATCAAGTTCCTTGACCTTACAAACAAGGATTACCTTATTACAATAAAAAAATAACATGTTCAAATGAGGTGTATGATCACCCATTTACCTTCTATCATGAGTCTACATCATTGGATGAGATGAAAAATCTAGTTACCACCTAGGTGCCTTGCATGACAAGTTTCAACATCACCCAAGATGATGTTGCAAAATCAAAATGCAATCCAATCTCCAAAATGGGAGAGGGGTTATTGTAAGTGTTGAAAGAATGATCTTGTAGCACTTGGAATTGCATCTATACCTCACACAATCTCCAAGATATTCCCTATCAAAGATTACTACCCTGTGACATTTAATAACTCTTAGGGTCAATTTGGTTTGGCATGCCCAAGAATGTTTGAGTGGTCAATGGGATGGGAAGATCTTGGAAATAGAATTTACTTGGCCACCCAAAGCTAACAAAAAATATATTTTGATCCCATGATGAATGGTAGGAGAGATTCACCATTTGGTGACTTTGTACTAGACAACACTACAATTTTTAGCATCACTAAGGATGGGGCTGCAAAATCAAAATGGAATCTGATCTACAGAGAGAGAGAGAGAGAGAGAGAGAGAGAGAGAGAGAGAGAGAGAGAGAGAGAGAGAGAGAGAGAGAGAGAGAGAGAGAGAGAGAGAGAGAGAGAGAGTTTATTATAGATGTCAAAAAATGGTCCTATAGCACCTGTAATTGCATCATACCTTGCACAAGCTCTAAGATATGCCCCGTCAAAGATCACAACCCTATGACATTTAGTGACTTTTAGGGTCAATTTAGTTCAGCGTGCCCAAGAATGTTCAAGTGCTCACAAAGATGGGAAAAACTTGGGACTCAAATTTACCTGGCTACTTCAAGCTAATAGGATAGACAGTTTGATCCCATGATGAATGGTGAGAGAGATTCAACAGTTCACAACTTTGTACTAGCCAACACTACAAGTTTTAGCATCACCTAAGATGGGGCTGCAAAATGAAAATGGAATCCAATCTCCAAAAAGTGAGAGAGGTTATTGTAGGTCTCGACAACATGGTCTTGTAGCACCTAGAATTCCATCCATACCTTCTATGATCTCCAAGATATGCCTCATCAAATTCATTGCCCTATGGTGTTTAATAACTCTTAGGTCAATTTGGTTCAGCATGTCCAAGAATGTTTCAGTGCTCAACATGATAGGACAATATTGGGACTAGGGTTTACCTAGCCACTCAGAGCTAATAGAATAAATAGTTTGATCCTATGATAAATGGTGAGAGAGATTTGATAGTTGGCAACTTTGTATTGGCTAATACTAAAAGTTTCAACATCACCTGAGATGGGGTTGTAAATTCAAAATGTGGAATACATATCCATATTTCATTTTGCATTACATTCTAGAGATCGAAGACTTCATATGTTTCTAATTTGAGCTTATGAAAAATCCATTTGATTAGTTTTCAAACACAATTTCATATCCAATTTATAAAGTTTTGCTAGTGTGAAAAGGTGTAGATTGATTGGTACCCTTGTTCAAGATGTCATAACTTAGAATACATGATAGATGAGACTGAATGGATTTCATTGTTGCATTCTACTCTAAAAATTCTTGAACTATCCCAATTTTCAAATCTTGACAAATCTATCTACACTCTTTGCTAGGTCCATTCTATTTGCAAAAATCACTTTTTTGTCAGCGTTTCTAGTTCTGCAAATCCAAGTAGCCCACTTTGACCACTTGCCTTTTTTTCCTTGTTATTCTTCATGAGCCAATTCCTAAATTTATTCTATTCTCATGGTAGTGAACCAGTGCCCTAGTTTTTGTCTCCCCAAGTATTAGTTTGCCCAGTTTTCAAAGCCAAAATAGAACCTATATTATTATTTTCTAACATGTTTTCATGTAGGTGGTTCTGAGAAGGTGACTTTGATAGTCAATATCTTTTGATTGAGAATTTTTCATTAGACAAGATTTGATAGTGTGTAAGAATGCAGAAGAAATAATTAGTAGGTTTGATTTCAAAGCCTAGTTAGATGTTTAGGTAAGTTTTTAAGGCTAGTTAGAGGACCTCTAGGCACAAAATTGATAGTTTGTAGGAAATGTTGAAGATTAGTTTTAAATTATGCAACAGTGATTGAATTTTGATCAAATCAGTATTAGATGTTTAAGCAATCAATTTGAGATGTTAGTTGTTAAAAAATAAGATTTCTTTTAGCTAGACCCACTTAGGGGCTCGACTAATTGCATCAGTTTGATAAGATGAAATGTGTGAGAAAGTATTTTGAACTTTGTAGAAGGGATATACTAAGGATGTTAAAAGAAATATATGATCTTAAAGATGTGTAAAAAATGAATATTGTTAAGTCCCTATGACTAGCAAAGCCAGTTTTCATTGCAATTGTTTGAAGAATTCCCTTATTATGGATATAAAATAAGAATGCAACACTGATAAATGGAGGATGCAAATCAAGAGTGAATATTAATAAATCCTATCATTAATTGGCAGAAGAGGGCCAAATCAATGCCCATAAAATTTTCTTCAAATGCATGAAATGTATTTTAAATACTTAGTAGTAGTAGTAGACCAACATGTTCCTTAAACCAAATTAGTGGTGTGCTATGCAAAATGGGATTGTATGAAAGTAAAATGGAGTATTCAATATCCAACATTCACAACACCTTTTCTATTTTGATGTTTATATACAAAGGCATTTCAATTTCTAAAATATAGTCAAGTGTCTTTTAAGACACACAAGCATGTCCACTTACAAAAAGATAGAGCATAGGTGAATAATTTATGCAATCGAAGATTAGGGAAGCTCATACCATATTAAAATGATATTTTAGATTATGCTGGTTAGATGTCTTTGTGTCAAAAGAATTGTTGAGAGCTTTGAAATCATAGCTTGATTGAATGGTTCTCCTATTTTTCATATGCTGAATCACATGATGGTATGCATTTTTTTGAGCTAAATCCCATTTTTTTCTATGCAAATCTAGTGAGAAAATAAGAGGTGGTGGTTGTCAATAGGAATGGAGCCTTTCATCCTATGCAAATTTTACCATAACTAAGTCTAGCAGTTTTCTTGCCCACTCACTCTTGCAAGATGCCTTTATATGTGCAAAAAAGGTGGAGGGGATACAGGCCAAGATGGGGGTTAAGGGAGAATTACTAGTAAGTTGGAGTGGTAGATAAGAAATGTTCATTCTATGCCATGGAAAGGAACTGGCTGATTCAAGAATGTAGCGAGTAGTGTTAAGTTGAGTATTCACATAAAATTATCTGCAAATACTCCTTTGGAATTTGGTGACTTAGGGAGAAGGCATCTCCTATTAGTATTTTAGTCGATCTATGGTAGAAACAACAATAAAAAGGGAAGAGTTTGAAGGGAAGCAACATGTGAAACCCAAACAAGGACAAAGGATGAGTGCAATTTTGGATTCCAAGAGAAAACAGACAACTCAAATGTTGAGGAAGAATAGTGGAAGGCAAATTTCCAAAGAAGAAAGACTGAATTTTAAGTCCCATATTCACAAATTAGAGAACTTTTTGGTGTTTAAATACTTTCCCATACTATAATATATTGTCTTAAAGACATAAATATTTTAGAGCCTCAACCTCATGTAGCTCCCACCTAGCCAGCTAGAGCATGTTAAAGGTTTAATTTTGAACAAATATACTGACTAAATACTGATGTATAATTCCAACCAAGAAAAGTGTGACAAGTGATAGCGCATGGACTAATCTAGATAAAACATATAATGACATGTGGTAGAGGCGCTAGACTAGGCATGCTTCCCAAGGTACTGATAGATAGTGTCATGTGTCATGATGTCTCTATGTTGCAATAACATAGCACCTTGTTAATGTGTCATGTGACATAGCGACTATTGACATGGAAGGTTGTGGTGGTGTAGTGATAGGGTGGTGACATGGTGATGTTGACTAGATGCTAATGTAGATAGAGGTGTCACATGTCATGATGTCACTATGTCATGATGACATGGCACAATGCTGACTAAGATAGTGACATGGTACGATAATGAGGCTACCATGTGGAAGAATGGAGGACCAATGGGATAGTGACATGTGGTGCCTAGATGGTTGGTGTCAAGTGACTAAGTAGGAGATTGGCCAATTAGAGCATGCCACATGTCATAGGGCTAGTCAAACTAGTTAAACCCAAATGAAAAAGGAAGGGAAAAATCAAATAGGCATAATTTTTTATTGTTTTCCTTTTTGAATGTGCAGTAGGAGTTTTAAATAAAATTTGATTTAATCCTATAGCTCAAACTTTAGAAAGTATTAAATATTTGAAATTAAATGCATTTTCAAACCTAGTATAGGAGCCTAGTTTTTATTTTGAGATTTTGGGTGTTTCTAATATGAAAGTATAGTAGTATTATATATCATCGGAACTGAGAGAGAATAAACTTTCTTTTTTTAGAGTTTATTTTTTCACATAAGGCCACTAGTTCGAGTTGTGTGAGGATTTTTCTCAGGTGACAAATTTTTAGTTTCATTCAGTTGGGGTAGTTCAGATTTGATTTTCAATGAAATGGTAAACTAAGTGAATGTAAAAGCTAGTAAAAATATAGTTATGGGTGAATTTTGTCGCATCCAAATAAGTTAAATCAAGGTATCATCAGCATTTCATGATGCAATTAGATATTTTGGCAACATAAGGGTTTTCCTCATCGAAGAAGAGATATTTCAAATTTATTACAGAATAATGATGAAAATAATATCAGATCATGGGTAGAAAGATGAGAGATGCAACAGTAGCAAATAATGGAGATTCAAGTGGACACATGTCACTTCTAGATCAGATTCAGGATTCCATTCTTCTTGTATATCTTTCTCTTTCTCATTTGTGGTAAGGGTTGGCAATTTTCACTATGAAACTAGTAGGTTCCAATCTTGAGTTTTCTTAGATATATGAGACCAAGGGTTCTAGTTTTGAACATATTTCACTATTGTGATACCATTTTCTTCAGCAATTTCCCTTGTAATAAATGATAAGAAATTAGAATATAGATAGTTTTGATCTATTAAGTAGTTTTAAATTTCAATTTCATACCTCTTACTATATTTGTTTCAAAGAAATGAATGAAAATGTAGTAGCAAGTTAATCTTCATTCTAATATCTTGTATCTCATTCATGTTGTTTGTGATCTTTTGTGTTTTTATAAACAAAGCGTATCAGACTCAATTGTAATCTATTGGTTGTATATGTTGATTTACTTTTCTTATGACTCAAGGAGTCATGTAAATGCTTGACTTATAATAATAGGATTGTAGATCTCATGAAGGGATAGGTCGAGTATGAGGTTAAGAAACATGTAGATGTCTGATTCACAAGGTGAATAGATAGATCAAGAAGTCCTAATGTATGGGATATGTCAATGAATTTTAGGGATGTTTGTTAAGGGTTTGTGTGACTACCCAATAGATAAGGCACTTATCATCTATAGGATCAGCATTTTATGTTGTTCATGTCATGTTCTTGCTGAAAATTAACATCATTAATCAAATGTCTTTCCCTTTAATGTTGAAGAACTAAAATGTGATACCCTTACCTAGCTTAGTAATTTCTTTGGCCATGTTATTAGCTATTCCATGTTTGATATCTTTGCATAAGTGTTAGAAGATTAGGGGTTTTATCTTCTTTGTTAGATTCAACTGTATGTTTTAGCACGGGTACCATATAAGTGAATCTAAGGTCTAACTGCCTAGGTGTTGCAAAGCATGAAGTAGAAGAAGGGTCTAGCCATATAGTTGGCCCATTTTCTAAAAGGATATATTGAAGATAAGAAGTATTTGTCCCTAGATGTATCTTATTCTCATCAGGGTAATTTGAAACTATGACGTTTCAAAACACCAACAAAATGGTGACTTTGTTGGGGGCTATATTGCATCTAAATGGTAGACAAACCTTGAGAATTTGAAAAGGGATGATTCAATGTAGTAGAAGAAGTGCATAAAAAATTTGAATAGTAGGTTTTTTGATGTTCTTTCTAGTTTCCTAATCTATGTTATGCATCCCACTAAATTTTTATCCAATTGCAGTAGTAGCTTTGAGGTTGAGTGTAAATTGTATTGCTAAGAGTGTTCAACTTCAATTAATTCCACCGGATTTTGTTTTCAAAGTGTTTTTGTGAAATTAGAGTCAAGAATGAATGAAAGGTTATCTTCTCTTTTCCAAGTTTGTGAATCTACAAGTGTGGTTCAATGATTTGCATTTCTCCTAAATTTGAAGGTTTGGTTTAGATTTTTCAAGTGATAAATTATGTTTTATTTCTCACAAGCATGAGTAGTGACTTTAAATCTTTGTACTAGTTGTTTCCTAGCTGATTTCATTATAATATTTTGAAGGAATTTCAAGTTTATGGGTAGATCTAAAGCTTTTGATAGTTTCTTGAAAAGGAAGTTTAAGTTCTTGATAAGTTTTAGAGTCCTTCTATAAGAAGGTGAACCATTAAAAAGTTAATCATAAGATTGATTTCTTTATCCTCTTACAAGTAGATGGCGGCTCTTCAAAGTTTTATCAATGGTGTGAAGAAATGAAGTTTGCACGCATGCCAAATTAGTAGATTGATTTTGCAGGCATCAACACTCATGGTATTTTTCACTTTCATGAGATTTCTTTTTCATGAAAATAAGTTTCAGAAAAGCTTCTCTATCAAGTGGTATTTTCAGCACTAAATAGGAGAGTGGTTTTATGCATCTCAAAATACTTTGTCAAGGATAGATTTAGAAAATGTTTTTATATTTTGAATTATTTTTGGAGTTCGAATTGGTAGAATTTTTTTGAAATCTGCTGCAAATAATAAATTCTGATAGTAAATTTGGTGAATAAGTTGTAAGTTTGTTAGAAAAGGCAAATCCCTTTTCACCTAGTATGTAGGCCATGGATAAGAATTTTATATCTATTTCTACCAAGAGATACATGCCATTAGTTTTTGATGGCATTCATGGTTTCCCAAACCCTATGCCATATGATCTTAGAAAGTATTTGCATAAGTTTAGTGGGAACCATGAAAATTCAGCCAGTCATCATGTCCAAATGTGTAGTGATTTGATTGGTGATTTTGAGATTGCTCATGAAGATGTGCATATGAACTAATTTACTCAAACTTTGGAAGGTTATGCCAAAGATTGGTTTTCCTTTCTGCAAGCATGTTCTATTTCATCTCAGAATGATTTACGTTCAGTCGTCATGAAGCAGTTCAGGGAAAGAGTAAGAATCTCTAATTCTTTTGAGAAGTTCTTTAAGATCCACATCAAAAATGATGAATTAATTCCTAAATTTAATACTAGATTTGAAAAAATTTTAAATGAGATTCCTAAAAATTATAAGCTAAATGATCAAGTGTGTTTAGCAATTTATCTTGATGCATTTGATAAAAAGATGAGTTATCTATTAAGAGATAAAGAGCCTAAGACTTTGCATTATATAGTCATGATAGCAATAGAGATTGAAAATAATATAAAGTACGGACTAACTAAGAGTCATTTCTCTAAAAATGTTTGCTAGCAAGATGAGGTTGAAAGGAAAAATCAATGTCATGTAGAGTGTTTGATTTCAGATCAACATGTAGGTAATATTGTTGTTGTAAACAATTTTGTTGAAATTTTAGAATTAAAAATATGTGAAGATGAAGCTTCTTTGTGTCATGCCCAAAAACACACACAATCTTTTTTTTTTAATTAATAATTAAAATGCTCTAAGTTTGATTTGGTTGTGTTTACAGTTAAAGTAAAGGTTCTCTACATTTCATCTTAAGTTTATAATCTTGTGGAGGAATACATCGTTAAATTTGAACTCTCTTTATTAATCTAATATCAACATTTGTTTCGTTATTTCATTACTAATATAACATTATATTTAAAGAAATATTGAATAACAATTCAAGTGAAAATGGTTCTAATTAAATTGAAATATTAAATCAAAGAACTAACTAAGATAATATCACATCTAACATATACATAAATATACTTTCTTTAATTTTATTCCAATCACGATTTTATATAAATCCAATAAAACATCCCTAATATAATGACCATATGAATTAAATTTAAATTTGACTAAGAAAATAAAATATTTCAAGAAACATTATCTACAAATTTTAATAATACTTTAACTAAACTAAAAGAATATTAGCTATAATTTTAAAGCAATCACATTGATTAACATTTTAATAAAATTTATTAATTAACTTATAACGTATCAACTAAAAGAAAATATTTAAATTAAATAAATTATACACTACTCCAAATTAATAAACAATCTAATGTTAACATCTTTCTTCTTTTCATATAACAATTTCTATTTAATTCTTAAAGTAAATTTCATTTGACTAAATTAAATTTACATCCAATAATAATAATAACTTATAAGTTTTTGACTAATAAGTCAAAACAACCCATTTTCTATATATTACTCTAATAATATTAATAAATCTAATATTAACAAACAAAAATAAATAAATATTATCTAACAACTATTCTTATCTAAAATCAAATACTAATAAAATAAACCAATTTAACTTATATTTAAACTAACATATGAACCACGTATCAAAACTTAATATTTAAAAAGATCACAAAAATTAAATATATACAAAGATAAAATTTCAAACTAACCAACTAATATTAACTAATCATTAATTTAAAACTTTCTAAAATAATAAAACAACTAAATTAATTTAAAACTAAACTAACTTCAATTAGTTATAAACTAACTAAATTTAATACCCAGTAACTAAATTTACTATCATCTAACTAAACTTAAACTAAAACTAAAATGATAAACTAACTAACCTATACTCCAAACTACCCACCCCCATCCTAAACCCAAGTGCTTTACAAATGCTTCCCAATTCCTTGCATGCTATCCAAGCACTAATCCTACGTACTTTTTGGCAGGTCTGTCCTCCCTCCTATGCATGGCAGAGTCTGACAAGGACTAGGCACTAAGGAAATGGAGAAAAAGGTTTAAAAAAAAACAATTTTTTTTTTATCACATCAACCCAAAGTCCCATCAATTAAGATAGGACTCCATCCACCCATTAAGACCAAAACCTCCAAACACACAACCCAAGGGTGGTTCAAGGAAAGTGTGCTAGGTTATGAGGAGACATGTGGAGACAAGGAGGAATAAGAAAGGAAACTTTGAACTTGCTCTGACACTATTTAAAACACTTAGCAATGGGTGGACTCACCCCATGTCATGGTGCCAACTAAGGAGGGAAGAGAGGTGGTTGTCTTTTCAAGGTGGCTAAGATCATAAATTTTTTTTAAACATTAATCTCCCTTTTCTCAAGTCAGACTTACTGACAGGGATAAGAATTAAGGACAGTAGTTAAAGTGTTATTCTCCCATACGCTTATGAAGATGTAAGAAGAGTAGTTATTATATAAAGTTAAGTGGTTAGATTTTTCTAGGATATTTAGGTTATTTATATAGTGTTTTAATTATTTGAATTTAAATTTAAAACAAAACATCAATAGAGAATATTCTCTATTTTCATGAGAGAATTTAAATTTATTAGCCCATACCAATACCAGAGAGTTTTAGCTCTCTTGGAACAATTTTTATTTTTTAAATTTTTTTCTAAGTATAATTTTGAACTTGATTTATTAACCAAGAGGGGTTATATATATATTTTTAAAGTAAATCTATTAGAACTTGCTATAGACTAAATATACTTTGAATAACTACTAAAAATAACATTGCAAGATTGATCTTTGGTTTACAATAATCACAAAACTAAACCTTCATTCATAACATAATCTTTCATTTTTTCAACATATATGAAACTTGAAATTTTTTCTTAATTGAACATCATCATTTCATCTTATTTTTGATGTGCATCTATATAAATGAAAATTATGATTAAATCTCATGAGAAGCAAATATACTCAACCATTATTTTATTGGCAAACCTGATTCAAAGGTTCAGCCGAGAAAGAACCAAGAAGAAAACTTGACAATGTTGCCATTATAACAAAGTGATAAATACAATTTTCATAGGATTTCAATCCAAAATTTTCAACAATCAAATAATTTTTTTCATGTCCCTCATCCATATCATTTTCTGCAATACATTGCTAAGATCATGGAGGGAACAAAATCTGATCAGGTGTCAAACAAACATGACCAAGAGACAAAATCAAACATGCATATTCATACTAGGTTTTCACAACATGATTCACAATGAATCAAAACTAGGGAAAGGTGGATTTTTCCAATAGGAGATGTCAGACACAACACCAAACCAGGTGCCCAATCAAGGCTATCACTCAAGAACTTTTTTTCTTCCATTCTTACATGCCAAAACTCATATGTGGTTTGTGCTGATAGGTAGAGGCCCATAACACCTTACCCTCTCTCCCTCTTCTCATCTTGAGAAGAGACTCTACACTATTGGAGTCCAACTAAAAAGACCTTTCCTGAAATTGGCCACTTCTTCTCTCTCTAAGGGTGAGTAATGCCAAAACACCCATATGAGAGAACTTCAAAATTCAAACGAAAACATGAAAGAAAAGCATTCAAGAAACACGATTTCAATCTTTCCCAACATACCAAACATACATACAAGAATCCAAATAACAACACAATAACATAAGCATGAAACAAGAATGAAAAATCTAAACAAGGAAGATGAAGAACTCCTACCTTCACAAAGAGGTAATGGTAAATGAACAATTTTGAGAAGAGCTTTTCCTCCCTTGCCTTCAATCTTCCAAGACTCCTCTCTAAAAGTAGAGATTGGGTAACAACCAAAACTACTCCAAGAAGGGTTCTAAATAATATCCAAACTCAACCACCAAAAGGGAAATAACTTCCCCTACTCACCTAAAAATCTAGAAGTTTCTAACTCAACCAATCCTAAGGTTAACCACTAAGTGGAGTTGAGGTTATGCAACTCATGGTAACCACTTTCAATTTTCACACAAAGGCAAAAATAGACTTTTTGAGTGACCTCAAAAGTCAATAAAATGGGCTTAGGGGGTGGAAAATACCGCCAACCCATACCCATACCCCTTGGGTATAAATATTTCATGATTTAAGGCCTTAGGAATAGATTAGGGACCAAAAAAATGCTAGGAATAATTAAGAACATCTAACAACTCCAAAATGTAGAATAGGCACTAATCTAGATTAGGGGTGACTAAACTTGATTAAGAAACAAATTATCAAAAAATGACACTAACTTAATCTGACTTATGTCCAAAGGTTACACAGTTAACCCTAACTAGCATGCTGGAATGCATATGCAAATTCATGAGTGTCAAACGACACTAAAGAACACAGTTACAAAATATAACATTTACTAACCATGGAAAGATACATTTTTACATCTCACAATAAAATTAAGTTATGAACAAAAAGGTTTCCACAAATGGCACATAGGGATCAGTTTCGTTTGTCTGTCAGGTTTCTCGGCTAAAATATCCTGCACACTCATTGCACACATCAGTAGTCCCATAAAATCACATGCAAATATGTATATACATGTTAGGTAATCACATAAATAAAAAATACATCTATAAATCAATTAGGGTTTCTCTCATCCTACTCATATTCTTAATCATTAAAATCTCTTAATCAAAGTGTTAATCTTGCATTTACTTATTTCATCAACATACATGCTCATAAAGCATTAAATGACAAACTCAAATATCTGAAAGTAAACATCACACAACATGAAATAATAGAATATGTTCAAGTACCCAATAATGTCTCGACGTATTGAGTCATAAGTATCAAAATAATAAGGTATCAACTATGCTATGAAGAGTCAGCACGAGGCCTCACACTTTGTCACAAAGAAGAACTAATTCTTTTCTTGGAGAATATAGTGCACATGTTTGTAGTATCACAATAATAGATTATAGAGTTAGTTCACTTGATTAGTTAGATATGAAAGAAATAATTTTAGTCATCCCTTCTCCTATTGATGGATTACATTGTATTGAGAATTTTGTAAACCTTGAAGTTGAAGGATCTTCATCTCAGTATGAGGATGAAGAAGCTGAAATTTATCTTTTAAGTGATGAAAGAAACATTGTTGATTTGATATGTTATGAAGAGGCATTATCTGAAGACAATGATGAGAGTGGTTACTCGAGTCAAGAAGAGGACAATGATAACACATGTTCATCTTCATATGAATTTGACGCAAATTGGGAGGAAGAAAGAAATGATGAAAGCGAGTACTCTTATGCAAGTAAAGGTATGAGTTCTTTTTCTAAGGGCTCCCATCCCATTATATTGATTCAGATGTAGGGTTCCCATGGCCCCTACCCCCTACTAGTGTACCAGAGTACTCTTATGCCAGTAAAGGTATGAGTTCTTTTTCTAAATCTAAAAGTGAAGGTCCATTTTAGAATTATACAAATAAGCTTGAGGTTGAAAGTTGTGAAGAAGAGTTTTCTATGCAATATGAGGATAAATAGATCATTTATAAGGATAAATTTTTTTTTTTTTAGATAAATGTCATAAGGTTGCATGTAGTAGCAATCAAAGGTATATAAGTGATCCTAAGATTAATGCACCATTACCTATTGGTAAGGTGAAAGATTATTAGTTTGCAAGACATTTTAATCATCTTGATGAAGATAATGAAAGTAATGTTGACTTATATTCTACATGTTTTGCCGATGGAGTGGATGGTGTAACATCATGTGATGATTATAATTTCTCTTCTTCATATGCTAAAAATGTTCATAATAGTGATGTTAGAAATGGTTTCAAGGTTTTCACTAATATTTTGTATGGTGAGGAGTTTGATATTGATTAGTACATCACTTGTCATAACATCTAAAAAGGAGCTTTGCATGGAGTTATCAACCCACTTTTCGAAGAACACAAGGAATGTTCAGATATAGTTGAGGCTAAGTTTTATTGTGATACACTATCCTACTATTGTAAGAGGTCATATTTTTTTTCTTCCATATGTGATAGTGAAAGTAATGATGAGATTACATCTCATGATATGGATAACATGGTGTTTGATGAAGTTGTTATTGAAAATCAGCATGCACCTTGGAATGAGCTTTACGGTGAATACTTGAATGTGATGACTAATCCATTTTCTAATTTCAAAGAACCATTTGAGGACTCTATTTTACTTTAAAATTTTGATATTAATGATATCTATGTGCATAAATCTAATTTCTCATTTGAGTATTGTTTGGTTATACATAAGGATACACAATTTTAGGGTATGTGTGATCTTTTTCTTCAAGTTGAATATGGAGCTTTCATATTCAAGATTGATAGAAAACATGATTCATTTGATGAAGAGGATTTTTAGTTCAAGTTTGATATGGTTGAGCATGTTGATTGGTGCTTTCATAATGTGCAAGTGGTTGAGAATGAATCTAGTTTTTATATGTGTTATGAAAGTGAAGATGTAGATTTTGTTTTGCCAAGTGACTTGATTAAAAATGTTAATATGATTGGTGAAATTACTAAAAGTGATGTTTCTATTTTACCTCATGAACATTCAGATTAAAATCAAATAGATGATGGAGGTAAGAGTTTTTGTTGAAGTTTGGTGGCCTAGGGCCATCATTTGTATAGTTTAGGAGTAGTTGTTTTTGCTTTCAATAAAGTTGTTTTAGATAAGTTTTTGCTATCAAGTGTGTGGTCTACTTCTTCTAGAGATCTAAATCCTTACCATGCACACAAGGGATATGCATCCCCAGATAGAACCACTATTGGGACTCAAAATTGAAGCCCTAATTTTGAGTACGATCCTAATAAATCAAGCCCCATAAGAAATTTTCAATGCATGTGTACCCACCTATCCTTTTGAGGCCTAAGAGGTGTTTAATGTTTCTAACACCCTATGTTTAGTATATCCACTCATCCCATGAAGATGAATTGCCATTTTGAGTCATTTTGTGAAGCTCCATTTTGAGAAATGTCCAAATCTGAATTTTTGCATAAGTGTCAAAAAGTGACAGGAGGCCTAGTTTTCAATTGAATGTCTCACACCAAGTAATTTTTCATGACTTGCCACTTTAGGAGTATTTAGTATCCATATCAAAGAACCTATGTTTTGAATTGAGTCATTTTGATGTTTTTTGACTAGGTTTTAAATCCCTCAAAGTTGGTCATTTATTGTTGTCATGCTGATGTAAATTGCTCAAATTTTTGGGAGGCTTTGTTTGACTTGTTATAACTTTGACCCAATCGACCGAAATGAAAAATTTCCTTTTGCATTGGATTCTAGAGGTTAGAGACTTGCTATCTTTCTAATTTTAGCTTATGCCAACTTTGTTAGATTAGTTTTTGAATGCAATTCCACATGCAATTTGTTAAGGTATATTGGTGTCAAAGGGTGCAGTTTGATTGGTACCCTTGTTCAAGACGTCATAACTCAGAATTCGTGATAGGTGAGACCAAATGAATTTCACTATTTCATTCTACTTTGAAAATAATTTGTGTGTCATTTTTTTAGATCTTGATGAATCCATCTGCATACTTTCCCAGGTCCACTCCATTTGCAAAAACCACCTTTTTGCCAATGTTTCTAGTTTTGCAAATCCAAGTGGCCCACTTTAACCACTTGCCATTTTTTTCCAATTACTTTTCATGAGCCCAAATTCTAGATTTATACTCTCCTCATGGAAGTAAACCAATGCCCTAGTTTTTTGTCTCCCCAAGTGTCAATTTTCCTAGTTTTAGAAGCCAAAATAGAACGTGTTTTATTATTTTCTAACATGTTTTCTTGCTGGCAGTTCTGAGAAGGTGACTTTGATAGTCAATATCTTTTGACTGATAATATTTTATGAGATAAGATTCAATAGGGTGCAAGAATTTAGAATAATGAAATAGTAGGTTTGATTTCAAAGTGTGGTCAGGAGTTTGGGTCAGTTTTTAAGGCTAGTCAGAGGACCTCTTGGCACAAAATTGACAGTTTGCAGGAAAGGTTGAAGATTAGTTTTAAATGATGCAACAGTGATTAAATTTTGATCAGATCAGCATTAGATGTTTAAGGGATCAATTTGAGATGTTAGTTGTTTTAAAATGAATTTTTTTTTAGCTAGACCCATTTAGGGGCCCAACTAATTGCATCAGTTTGATAAGGTGAAATGTGTGAGAAAACATTTCAAACTTTGTAGAAGGGATATAATAAGGAATTTAAAAGAAATATATGATCTTAAAGATGTGTAAAACATTAATATTGTTAAGTCCCTCTAGTTAGCAAAGCCTGTTTTCATTGCAACTATTTGAAAAATTCACTTATTATGGATATAGAATAAGAATGGAACACTAATAAGTGGAGGATGCAAATCAAGAGTGAATACAAATAAATATTATCATTAGTTGGGAGAAGAGGGCCAAATCAATGCCCACAAAATTTTCTTCAAATGCATGAAATGTATTTTAAATACTTAGTGGCATTAGAGGAAGAATGCGTTTCATAAACCAAATTGGTGGTGTGCTATGCAAAATGGGATTATATGTAAGCAAAATTGAATATTCAATATTGAACATTCACAAAACTTTTTCTATTTTGATGTTTATATACAAAGGCATTTCAATTTCTAGAATATAGTCAAGTGTCTTTTAAGACACAAAGTGTGTCCACTAAATGATTTGCAACACCACTTTCCAAAAGGAGAGAGCATAGGTGAATTATTTATGCAATTGAAGATTGGGGAAGCTCATACCATATTAAAAGAATATTTTAGATTACACCATCCAGATGTCTTTGCATCAGAAGAACTATTGAGAGCTTTGGAATAGTAGGTTAATTGTATGGTTCTTCACTTTTTCATATGCTGAAACACATGAGGGTATGCATTTTTTCTAGCTAAAACCCATTTTTTGCAATGCAAATCTAGTGAGAAAATAAAAGGGGGTGGTGGTTGTTAACAAGACTAGAGCCTTCCATCCTATGCAAATTTTAACATAACTAGGTCTAGCAATTGTCTTGCCCACTCACTCTTGCAAGATGCATTTATATGTTGAAAAAGGGTGGAGGGGCTACAATCCAAGATGGGGGTTGAGGGAGAATTACTAGCAAGTTAGAGCAATAGATAAGAAATGGGCATTATATGTCATGGAAGGGAAATGACCCTTTCATGAATGTAGTGACCATTTTCAAGTTGAGTATTCACATATAATTTTCGGCAAATGTTCCTTTGGAATCCATTGACTTAGAGAGAAGGTGTCTCCTACTAGTATTTTAGTCAATGTGTGGTAGCAACAAAAATAAAATGAGAAGAGTTTGAAGGGAAGAAGCATGTGAAACTCAAGCAAGGACAAAGGATGAGTGCAATTTTGGATTCCAAGAGAAAATAGGTGACTCAAATGTTGAGGAAGAATAGTGTAAGGTAGATTTGCAAAGAAGAAAGACTAAATTTTTAGTCACATTCACAAAATAGAGGACTTTTTTATTTTTAAATACTTTCACATACTATAACATATTGTCTTAAAGACATAAAGGTTTTGGAGCCTCAAATTCATGTGGGTCCCACCTGGCTGGTCGAAGGATGTAAAAGGTTTAATTTTGAATTAATATTCTTACTAAATGCTAATGTGGAATTCTAACCAACTAGAGTGGAACAAGTGGTAGTGTATGGACTGAGTTATACAAATCATAGAATGATACATGGAAAAGGCCCCAGACCTGGCATGATTCTTTAGGTGTTGATGTAGTGGATAGTGCCACATGTTGTAATGTCACTATGTCGCAATGATGTGGCACCCTACTAATGTGCTATGTGACATATTGACCAATGATATGGCTGGATGAGGTGGTGTAGTGATAGGGTAGTGAAATGGAAATGCTGACTAGATTTTGATGTGGATGAAGGTGCCATGTGTTGTGATGACACTATGTTGCGATGACTTGACACAATGTTGACTAGGATAGTGACATGTCAACTAGTGACATGGCAGGATGATGAGGTTGCCATGTTGTAGAATAGAGGACCAATGTGATAGTGATACATGGTACCTAGGTGTCAGGTGTCAAGTGACTAAGTAGGAGATGGGCTAATTAGAGCATGGCACATGTCACATGGGTAGTCAAACTAGTTTGTCCTAGATGAAAAAGGTAGGGAAAAATTAAATAGGCATAAAAATAAATTTTTTATTGTTTTCCTTTTTTAACGTGTAGCAAGAGTTTTAAATAAAATTTGATTTAATACTATAGTCCAAACTTTAGAAAGTATTAAATATTTGAAATGAAATGCATTTTCAAACACAGTCTAGGAGCTTGTTTTTTATTTTGAGATTTTCAGTGTTTCCAATAAGCAAGTATAGCAATATTATATATCATTGGAACTAGGAGAGAACATAATTTCAATTTCTGGAGTTTTTTTTCACATAGAAGACCAGTAGTTAGAGTTATGTGACAATTTTTCTCAGGTTTCCTACTTTAAGTTTCATTTAGTTGGGGTGGTTTAGATTTGATTTCCAGTGAAATGGTGAACTGAGTGAATGTAAAAGGTAGTTAAAATGTAATTATGGGTGAATTTTGTCACATCCAAAATAGTTGAATCAAGGTATTATCAGCATTTCATGATGCATTTCAGATATTTTTGCAACATAAGGGTTTTCATCATTAAAGAAGAGATATTTGAAGTTTGTTATAAAATAATGATTGAAATAATATAAGATCTCATGGGTAGAAATATGAGAGATGCTTTACAAAAACAAAGAATGGAGATTGAAGTGGACACATGTCACTTCTAGATTAGATCTTTGATTCCATTCTTCTTCTATATCTTTCTCTTTCTCATCCATTGTGAGGGTTAGTAGTTTTCACTATGAAACTAGTAGGTTCCAATCTTGAATTTTCTTAGATCTGTAAGACCAAGGGTTCTAGTTTTGAACATATTTCACTACTGTGATACCATTTTCTTCAACAATTTCCCTTGTAATGAGTTGCAAGAAATAAGAATACAAATAGTTATGATCTATTAAGCAGTTTTACATTTCAATTTCATGCATCTTATTGTATTAGTTTCAAAGAAATGAATGCAAATGTATCAACAAGTTAGTCTTCATTCTGATATCGTGTCTCCCATTCATGTTTGTGATCTTTTTTGTTTTATAAACAAAGATTATGAAACTCAATTTGCAATTTTTTGGTTATATATGTTGATTTACTTTTTTTATGACTTAAGGAGTCATGTAAATGCTTGATTTATCATCATAGGATTGTAGATCTCATGAAGAGATAGGTCAAGTATGAGGTTTAGAAAGATGCAGATGTCTGATTCACAAGGTGAATAGATAGATAAGGAAGTCTTGATGTATGGGATATGTCAATGACTTTCAGGGATGTGTGTTAGGGGTTTGTGTGACTACCCAATACATAAGGCACTAATCATCTACAAGATCAGAGATTTATGTTGTTCATGTCATGATCTTGCTGAAAATCAACATCATTAATCAAATATCTTTCCCTTTAATGTTGTAGAACCAAAATGTAATACCTTCACTTAGTTTAGCAATTTATTTGGCCATGTTATTAGCTATTCCATGTCTGAGATCTTTGCATAAGTGTTAGAAGATTAAGGGTTTTATCTTCTTTTTTAGATTCAAGTGTATCTTTTAGCATCTATACCATATAAGTGAATCTGAAGTCCACTTGCTTAGGTTTTGTAGAGCCTGAAGTAGAAGAAGGGTCTAGCCTTATAGTTGGCCCATTTTTGAAAAGGGTATGTTGAAGATGAGAAGAAGCTACCCCTGGATGTATCTTATTCTCATTAGGGTAATTTTAAATTGTGATGTTTCAAAACACCAACAACTTGAATAACCAAAAGTCAGGGTTCTTCATAGAATATCGTCTAAGCAATGTACCAATTACAACTACCACACTGATATGGTACTCTAAACCTTCACCGTCTATATCTAAGTGATCCAATTTTTTTTTGGACTAGACACAATGATACAAATAATAATTTTTCCATTATTCATTGTCTTTAGGTAAAATAGTAGTAAATACATAGCCTACAGTGACAAATGTACAAAATGCAATCATTAATTTAGAAAATACTTAGTTAAAAGTTATAAAGTTACATATTAAAATTACAAAGATATATACTACCAAGTTGTAATAGATCAAAAAAGTAGTCAAAGTCAATGGATGAATCCATCTCTACTATTTCCAATGCTTGTAGAGGATGATAGGTGTCAATTGGGTCCAAAACTCATATATACCATTTGTTCAACCATTCAGTCAACTCACACTCATCCCAATTTTCCTCCACACATGATGGACACTAGCATGCCATTTTTCATGTTTGGACACTCCATGATCCTGCATCACAACTTCTAAATGAGTGTAACTCACTTGATCCTATTAATGTGCAACAATCCTCATATGGTACAATGTTAGTATTATCTATCAATAGAAAAATATACCAACCATAGACTCACCTTCCTTACATGGAACCATTGTAGCATTAAACCACTAGATGATGGATTTTGCATATGTCAATATTGCTCCATCTTTTACTTTAGTTCTTCACAAGCTAAGGATTTTTTGATGTATGCACCTATACCATCATGCTCTCCTTTCCATGACTAGCCTCTATGAAATTCCCCATATATTTAATTTTAGATAACCTATGCATCCTGCTCAACCAATAGAATATTTGTGCATTCTTGAATTGAGATGAGCAATTGTCTAACCAAATAATGTGCTGAAAATATGGTATCCCTTTGTTAGCCAAATCTCTATAAAATAGTTGAAAAAAACCATGTACAAACTCCGTAGAATGTGATCAATCATTGCCAATGTAAAAATGGTACTCCCTCAAAATCTTCTTGTAATTTTCTACACTTGTAGGTGAATGCATGAATGTTATGTGAACAAATATGGAAACCTATTGAGAAGTATAATACTTTTTTTGCACCTCATTTTGTGGTCGTAGTGTGTAGTTCTCTGCAAAATCTACAATTGAAACAATGGTATCCAATGGAAATATATCATTGCACAACTTGAATTGTAAATCCAACCATCAAGCTCTATGTGTATGCCTTGCATACTCGTAAATAATCTTTTCATGAAAAATCTCCATTAACTCATACCCTAGAATATTTTCAATGACTAAATCACATATTTTACCATGTTTTCCATCTTTTAGAGCATATGCCACTATATTATATTTTTCATAATGTACTATTTCATTTCCAATTGCATGTGTACTATCAATATGTTCACAAGTTGATAAAAGTTGCAAAGAACCACAAAATAAGCATGTACCATCCAAGCATGATGTCTTGTAAAATTGTTGGCCATGTCCTATTTCACATAGAATGTTGGATATGAATTCCCTTGGAGATCTAGGTGGCTCATTCATGTCACAATCTTGCAAAAAAAACTTAGAATGCAAAAACACACATATATGCCTAAAAACATCAAAATGGTTAGAAAATTCAATATGTATCCTACAACAACAAGTTGTGTGTGAGAGATCTATCTTCACATAAAAAGTTTTACCCATCTCAAAAAATCTTTGACTCATTCAAATTTGAGGATACATGCCATTAAATTTTGGAAAAACGTTGTGTTTGAGTTGAGTCCAAAAAATGTTTCACATATGGTTCGTGATTTTGGCTACCAATCCTACTTTTAAAAACATTGCTTTGATTAGGGGAAATATGTGTGTTATTTGTCAAAAAATCTTCAATCACTGATTTAAAAGCTTCACTAATTTCTTTATCCTTTCATGGTAGTCTAGTGCTAAATGTCCATAACTCATTTTTTGTTGGATCTTCCAATCTCTCATGCCTTAGCATGGCTCTCCTTAGAGTACCTCTACCGATTTTCAACTTTTTCATGTTTTTTCCCATGATTTGAGCTTTCTTCATTTGGGCACTTACTATTGTTGATGTAAGTACTTGTCTTGTGATATTACTATCTTTGTTGTATGATTTAGAACCCACTTTTTTATATGAACCCATTAGATTCTTTACAATGCTTTTTTCATTTGAATTGTCCATCATTCTTAGCTGAAGAATCTTCATGATAGGTCTAAATTT